>NMRB01000778.1:55643-75201 GCA_002633025.1 Notospermus geniculatus | reverse complement strand
GGTGGTGGTGGGAGGTTATAATGTTATCTTGGTCACGTGGATGGGATGCGAGGACCCAAAAACAGGCGCTAAGAAATCGACCGTACCAACTGTATATTTATGTTCCTCCACATTCCAAGCGATTGAGTCCTGCTGAATCACCGAGTCTGTGGCGACCTCCAGCTGATTAAAACCCCACTCTGGAAGCTGCATACCTGTGATCTGAAAAACACAGAACCATCCATTCAAATACTTCCATGCCTTCAAATACTTTATTAAAATGGCACACGGGGGAGGGGGGGGGCAGAAGCATGTTGTTCACTAAGGCCTAAAGAATTGCAGGACCCAAAAACTCACGCACCTCTCTGATAACATCGAAACTTGAATGAAAATTGCCGCCAAAATCGGGCAACTGTGGAAAGAGCAAATGATATAGGTACACACTAATTCTACCCACCTTCAGAGCTTGTGTTGTGTTTACATGGACCAGACGGACATGTGATCGTATCGTCTGCCAATATTCACCCTCTGTTTTCTTGTTGAGTATTTCCACCCGCCACAGATTCTGTGCCGGCATTGAGACGTTGTAATCGACGTAACAGCTGACTTCCTGGTTCATGGGGGAGACTGGTGCTGCCACATCATGGCTGGAAGAGAACAATATCCCGTAGAACACTTACGAAATCTCAGAGAGATGCTAAGGCTCTTTGGCTCTCAATGGGCAATTCAACATTATTGAATTCCCTTATGACTTACACTTTGACCTATGACACAAAGAACTGCCTATAGTTTTCTATGGGTGAGCTGCCCATAGAGAGCAGACTCATGCGTGAGAAAGTGCCTTTTAGCTTTGAAAGATGACATTATCAGGCGCCACCTACCTGTTAAGGAGTCGCCCGCTCATCCCATGAAGTAGCTGTACCACATCTCCGTGTTTAATCTTCGGTGGCGGCTCCTGAATCGGTGCTACATCTCGCGATGGGTGCTTCACTATCCACCAATTATTAACATCCTTGAAAGCGTAGCATGTCACCTGTTGTTGATGGCTGCTGCCACGTCCGTCCTCGTAACGGATCGGGTACATGGCATTGTGGGAATGTAACCAGCACGCCGGGCCGAAGGTGTGCCGGAGAGTGATTTGTGATCCGTATGAAATGTACAGGGGCTGGCCCATGGTGATGGCGGCAAGACCTCCCTGGAAACAGACATTGAGTATTACACAAATGAAATTTACACAATACTAGGCCCATACATATTCCTTCAGTTCTCCTAAAGAATCACGTATACACTTACCTCAAGACTGGCCTGAAATTGACTAGTCATGATTGAGTCCGTAGGCCCAGCTTTCTTAAGAATACTTAAATGAGCATAGAAAATTCCTAAGTAAATAGTGACGGGTAAGACTAGAAGGCAAATGACTCGGCAAGCTGCATGTTTGTATAACGTCCTCTGAAAAAATAGACATAGAAGTGATCACAGATCATGGTGGGAAGGGAGATTGAGGAAAATATATTGACGAGAACTTAGGGATAAAGAGTACAGAGTCTGACTTACATCCGAAAGTGTCACATCGGCTAACATTGACCAGTAATCTCTGACGATGATGAATAGAACAAGTAAAACTGTCATGGCACCAATATATTTGGTCCTGAAGTGAAAAATTGTGAGAAATTTGTAGAACAGTGACATTCAAACAATGACAAAGTCATGGGTGAGAGAGCAGTTTTCAGGCAATATTGATTTGACGTGCTGTTTACCAAGAAGAAATGGGATACACCATCTTTTACTTACGCAACAGCAAATGCAAGGAACACTCCCAGTAAGACTAGACACGTCCACCAGGGTAATGTGAATGGAACACGGGAGAGGTTTCTGAATTTTAACAACAAGACAAGTGCTACTGCACTCAGGAATAAGACCAGGCTCTCTGCCATCATCATACGTGACTGCACGAGGAAAGAATTCTCTGAAATAAAAGGATATTCCTGATTACAGAGAGCAACATGAATAGAAATGACCAATTCAGGAGTGATGGGTCTCCTCCTGAGAGAAGGGTCCTCATTTCAGAGGTCAAAATGAATATAAACGACCAGTTTTGAGCTGAACATTGGTGTCCTTAATAGAGAGGTATCCTGATGACACAGGTGTCCCCCACTCACCACAGAGGACTAGAATGGCAGCAATCGTGGCCGTCCATCGACTCATCTTCAACTCCACCATGATCTGATAGACAACAGGAACAAGGACACTCCCCAGGAGTGCCGGCCCCAGGCGTAGGTACCAGATTGGGACATCTGGGCTGAATTCTGAAACCAAAATAGATCTTCAAATATCTGTAGCTCGATGTTGGATGACCAGAAACTGTCAGG
The DNA here is from genome assembly GCA_002633025.1 of Notospermus geniculatus. Lineage (NCBI taxonomy): Eukaryota > Metazoa > Nemertea > Pilidiophora > Heteronemertea > Lineidae > Notospermus > Notospermus geniculatus. The sequence goes on along the minus strand of NMRB01000778.1, from coordinate 72,853 downwards.
GTAGTGCAGTGGAAACAGCTAGTGCCTGTCACCTCTGTGTCCTGGGTTCCCCATTCCCGCATGGAGCTGGAACTCATGTGATAGGGATGGCACCCCTTTTTGACCAGTGTAGGTTTCCTCCAACAGACCGACTGACAACATGCCACAGGGCGAGCTGATACGGGAGGAAGACCAAATATTATGCAACGTACCTAAGCCAATGTTGTTGTAATGCTTGGAAGGAGTGTAGCCACTCAAGTATCCTGCAAGGGCGAAGACCATTTTGGCAAAAGGCGGATGGTGGTCGAAGAAAAACGTCCTATTGAGGTAGAGATGTGTGTAGTGCAGGTAGTGAACCTCATCGAATCTGAAATGAGATAGAAAAGGTTCTCGATCAGTCGTCCTAGATGTGTGAGTAGAATTAGTAGCATAGGCCCAACCTGGGGATAGTTTAATCACAAATCAGGGGATAGTTTAATGGAGTGAAACCACCTCCTGGTGGATGTATGTATGGAAAGATACGACATAAATAAACTGGCCTATGCCATCCTACTTTCATGACAGAACTTACACTATTCCATTAGGATGTTCTAATCTCCACATTCGGGTGCATAGTGCAATGATGAAGAGGAAAATCTGGGCAACGTCCAGTTCAACTTGAAAGGAAAATGGCTTTGGGCGATCCTTGAAAAATAGCTGGCGTCGTATTGAGGGGTCAGCGGTTGGTGTAGTGTCACTAACTGGGGCACCGTCTCCCTGAAATTGATCACAAGATTCAGACAACAATCAACAATGGTCATAACATGTTGAAAGAGTGGTGTTTAGAAGAAAAAGTCTGAGTGAATCATACCTGATCTCTGGTGACACTAGACTGGAAGCTACCATCACGTGCCGCGGTAGTCATCGCTGTAGATTCTGATTGCTGACCAATGGTTGTGGGTTCAGGACACTGGTTTCTTCTTGGGGATTGACCACCCTCTCCAAGTGCAGTGGGTCGCTCTGGTTGTGGTTCAGAATTCAGTTGTTCAGTCAATTCAGTTGTCTCTGATGCCATACTTAATCCTAAGTGCTTTATCTGAAAGCAAAGAGATGGAGTTTTTAACAATAAAAAGATGTTGAAATTTGCATAGATGTCTTCTTCGCCACACTTGACATCATGCAGAAATTCGTCACATAAATGATGAGGTCTCTGAGTCTTATCTGTGCAATGGCCAGGGGATTGCCTGAGCAACCCCAGGCTTACATACGCTGGGCCATACTGAACTGAAGTAAATGAAAAGTTCACTATGAACTTGCAGCAACAGAATAGACAGCTGACACAACAGACTGAAACACAGAATGTTTGCAGCAAAACAAAAACTTTCATCTGATTGGCACGAATGCACAGACCAAGAAGAATGGCAGTAATATAACACCTGTCACTAACCAAACATATTCTGACTTGTGCAAGAACAGACAGCAGTTGGAGTGATGACACCTGCCACACTTGTTCACACAGCTGTCCACTGGTATCTTATCAATATCATTGATCAATACCACTTCCAAGTCATTGTAGGCGTCTCTCTCGTCTGGGTGTGGCTGTGCAAACATGATTTACACGTGGCTCTAACTAACAGTATGGAACGAGTTGGAATTCCCTATCAGTGCGTGGCAGTGCTAAGGTCATCACAAGTGACGGATTAAGTGGGAACTGAACAATAGATTTCGTACCCCGAACAACCAGGGTTTCCGCCAGAGGGGGGGGGCCGGGGGGGGGCTCAGGCCCCTCCTCAAGTTCATCAATGGGGGGGGGGGGCTGAGCCCCCCTCAACTTTGCAGAGTAGTGATTTAAAGTTCCAGTTTTTCACCAAGTGTGATGTGCAAATACATGTAATGGCATAAGGTTCAAAATCGCAAAATTTTTTTGTTGAGGGGGGATACCCCCCTCGAGCTCCCCCCCGGGCCCGGGAGCCCCCCCTCGCAATATTTTCTGGCGGAAACCCTGACAACAACTAAATCTTAACCCTGACCCAAACGTCACTTCCGGCAGGGGAGTCTTAGTCTAAAGTTCATCCCCAAAACGTGCAGTTAACAATGAAAGTGCCCTTGAGCAACCGTGGACGCAGCAGCAGTAACACTGACGAGCAGATTTTTTTGGGACGCCCTGTATACTGCCTAAGGTGTGATGTACACTGGGGCTAGTGTATTCAGTGCAGAGAGTCAGGGGAGATCAGGAAATCACCTTCACAATCTAGATTCTTTGATTTTCTTGACTTTTTTAACCTTAGGAAGATTTCATTTCATTGACTCCTGAAGATCAAGCATTGTCTATACATAAGTAGCCCTCACTAGACATGTGAAAGAGTAAAATTAATCTCAACTTTTTTCCAATTTGATCATGTTGGTTTTAGTTTATTTGCTCAGAGATGTACCAATGTTCCATCATAATTCAGGTCCAAGTTTGATTAGCTGTATTCAAAATGGAATTATTATCTGAAAATTTGATATATATAATGAATTCTTGTTAAAAACATCCCAAAAAGATGACTTAAGCACCATGAATTATGAAATTTTATACAATTGAAAAGAAAAATGATGACAACTGCTGTGGAACATTTGCGCCGCGCCATCTATGTACAAACAGTAGAACTCAGGTGTAAACATAAATTTTCTATTCTGACAGTTTTTGTTCGCTAATAAAATGCTCTCTTTGTGGAGTGACTGTCCAAAACTGAATGAAATGAAGTGTTTTTGTTAGAGGTAAGATGTGGCGATTAGAAAGGTCAATGATCGCGTCATTTTTGGTTTAGAATATTGTGTTTTGTTCGGATTTAGTTGATGACGTTTCGTTTTTATGTTTTTGACGTTTTGCCAAGCTTTATGTTTATGATGACATCACACTGTTGTTGGCATCAGGCCTGGACCCAGCTGATCATCATTCAGTAGAATGCATCATGTGATAATTATATGCGTCTTCACACAATTACAATATCCAGCAACATTAACTAGGCTACAGCTGCCTGTCAGGGCCTGTGCTGAAAGGGAGAAAAGAGGAGATTATTTGTCTTCTAATTTTATTTGGTCCAAGTGAGTGACGGATAGGCCTAGCTAGGCTAGGTAGGTAGGCCTAGTGTACATGGTCGATGGTGTAGGCCTGTGGTACCTCCTCTGGCTGGGGATAGACCCCTTGCGCTTATCAGCCCAGGGTGTAAACATTAACCTCGCCCTAGGGGGCCTAATGCATTTGTACAGTTGGCTCCTGTGCTTACCGTCGGTACAATGCACTAGGCCCAAGGTTTGTTGACACCTTCTGGCTGTAATGGCCGACTTGCGCAAGTGGTCTATTGGGGTGGAAATTTTGCCCTTTCCATACCACATAGCTAGGCATAGGCCAGGCCTGCCTAAGTATCTGAGTATAGGCCTACACTGTAAACATGCTCCTGTCCTGCTCAGCTGTGCATGAAGCTAAGCGCAGCTGAGCAACGGCACAGGCACTTAACATGGCGATGGGGCCCTTTCATTTGGGGTTAGGGGTGTGCGCAGGGTACAGACATGGCAGATTAGGGTTAGGCCAAGGGTTAGCCCTAGCCCTAGCTAACCCTAACCCTAACCCTAACCCTAGGTAACCTAATCTGTACCCTGTGTAACTCTAACCCCAACTAAAATGGCCCCTTGTGCCTGTGGCTGAGCTGGGCTCATTTGAGGAGCAAACGTAGCTCCTGGGCCTGGCCTACACCTTTCATTGTAGGTTTTATACCGGGGTTTTATATGAAGAGGTCAGTGTACTTGACAGTGACACCCTATTCCAACAATGCTGAGACAGTGGCGGAGCTTGCTCACAAAGATAAATTGTTCTGTGACCTTCTCTGATTTCCATGGTCTTGTCGGAACTACATGTAGCCATAGATAGTCTCATTGCCTCTGTTGTTTTCAGGTATGATTATTGATGATGTCCGAGGTAGAAGCTGTCTACAGGAGTGGGCAGGGCAACCAAGAGGCAGCAGTGATCTTACAGATAAAACAGCAAAATGTGAAAGGGCACAGAAGGACTAGCAGTCATGCTGGGGGTGCCTTTGGCACTAGCAGTGAGACCAAGACATCTCAGGGCCACCGTCGCACAGCAAGTTGGTCTCCGACCCACACGGATCCAAGGGGATACCCATGGTACAACAGTGGAGCCGCCAGCCATTCCCAGGAATCAAATGATGAACAAAAAAATGTCTCCACAATGTGTGGGTTTGGAAGTTGCCAGCCCGATTGTATGCAACGATGTGCCCACCCGGTTGCTTTCCTGTTGGCACTTTGTGCCGTCACTTTCACCCAGTCAATGCTGGTGTCTGGGTACACGAGCAGTATCCTCACGACCATCGAACGCCGCTACAATCTTTGGAGTACAGAGTCTGGTCTTGTGATTAGCAGTTATGAGTTCACTTGTATGTTTGCTGTTGTGTTCTCAAGTTATTTTGGAAGTCAACGAAACCGAGCCCACTGGTTGGCGTATGGATCGTTTATCGTGTCGATTGGTGCTCTAATATTTATGCTTCCACAGTTCACTGGGGGCCACTATAACCTGGATGAGATTCTAAAAAATGATTCAAGTGCTGACAACAGTGTTTGTAATCACTCCAAAACCACCGAAACGAGAAGTCTGGGTCAGACGCTATGTGCGATTGGCTCACAAGAAATGGGGGCATTCAGTTTGATCCTTGTGGGGCAGATGATCATTGGATTAGGCTCCTCGCCAGTCTACACACTTGGACCAACATATCTCTACGACAACGTGAAAAGAACAGTGTTCTCCATATATATCGGTAAGTGTGGCGGCTCGTTGGCCTTTCTCCTGTCTCATTTCTCTCAAGAGTGGTGCAGTGGAAACTCAAGAGCATGTCACTTCTGAGTTCTGGGGTTTGATTCCTAGTACCGGTAGTAGGACCGTCTAAAGAGCCAATGAGCCAAGTCACAGCTCATGTCTCTTCATTGGCTCCATATCTTTATAAATATCTCTTGGTTACTTTTGACCAAAGGTCCAATTAGATTTGCTGTGTCATGTACCAGTAATCAGGGCGCAGGACGGTTGAATTTGAAAACAGACATTTTGCAAATGTTTGACATGTATGAAGGTTTACGTGTCTTCTGTTTCAGGGATATTTTATTCCATATCTGCCGCTGGACCGGCGATGGGTTTCCTCATGGGGGCACTGTTCCTCTCCTTCTACGTGGACCCTGGCCTCAAACCAAAGGGCTTCACGGAGGAGGACTCCGGCTGGGTTGGAGCATGGTGGGCTGGATTCCTGCTGTGCTCCTTGATGGCATTAGTGTCAGCAGTTCCCTTGCTTGCATTCCCACCTCAACTGCAGAGACGATTCAGCAGTTCACCCGCCGACCGCGAGATGGTTGAGGAAGTGAGAAATGATTTTACGATGGGTGATCTTGGAGAAGGACTCAAAGGTTAGGAGAAAGGAAAAAATTCCACGTTTCTGGTCATTTGGAGGGCAAAACTTCTTTTCGACTACCAGTATTCATGACATTTTTCAGGGCAGACTTGTATATTCTTTTGCGGGCGATCCTGATTTGTTCTTCCTTTTGATTCCAGAACTTCCAGTGCGATTTATGAAGCTATTCAGAAACTCGACCTTCCTTTGTATATGTATGGTTGTGGTAATGGAGCAGTCGGTCACGTCAGGGTTCACGGCGTTCATTGCCAAGTTTTTTCAAGCGACGTATGACATACCAGTCTCCAAAGCCAATGCACTTGCTGGTAAGTTCTCGACTTCAGAAAAAACTCAGGTCTTTGATTCAGAAAGATCATTCCAGTGACCTGTCAACCTGTCAATCGGGTACCCGGTAGAATTCCTAAGAAGTGTTATCTTTTTCAGGGATCGTGATCATACCTGGCTCGTGCATCGGCATAATGACGGGTGGCTACATGATGAAACGACTTCAGCTCCCCCTATCAGGGATGGCCAAACTACTCATCCTAATCTGCAGCGCGTCGGCGGTTTGCTTCATCGCAATTCTCTTCCTTGGTTGTGGTAACATAGATTTGGCTGGGATAACAACTTCTTATAATAAAGGGTAAGATTATGAAGGTTTTATCCCTGTGAAATTCATTGATTGGTCCCTCAGTTTTGTGATATGGTGGTAGACCGAGTGCTGGAGCATTTGGGAGGTAGTGGTGCAGTGGTAGAATAGAATGTCTGACTTAAGACCGAGAAGCCACAGGTTCACATCCAGGCCGAGTTGCCACTTCTCAACAATCAGCTGGTCCGATAGGATCAAGTGAGCGTTGAATGAGTTGGTCCTGAGTTCCCCAGGAAGGTTTCTGGAGAAACGGGGGTGAAAATGTGAAGCACAGCCTTCCCCATCACCATGTCTCCCGTAATAAACCTCGGTTATTTTCATTCCAGGGAAAATTTCAATGTGATAAAATATCCAGAAAACTTGACAGCGAGATGTAATGAACAGTGTGTCTGTAATCAAGAGTCATATCAACCTGTCTGTGGTCCGGACCTGAAGACGTATTTTAACCCTTGTTACGCTGGGTGTACACAACTCAGCGTATATGTCACTCCTGATGGACACAAAATCAAGGTGAGCACACCTCCTCCCCCAGGGTTTCCGCCAGAAAAAAAAAGAGGGTACGGACCAAAAAAAAAAAAAATTTTTGAAAAAAAATTTTTTTTTGAAAAATTTTTATTTTTATTTTTACTTGTTTATTTTGGTTTTAAACGATGTTTAGTGCCATTTTAGGCGTATTTTGAAGCATAAAATCACTTTCCATCGTGAAATATGATGTTAAATGGTGAAAAACAATGAATACTGCTGATAAATATGTGAATTTATCAAATTTTTGAGGGTACGGATCCGTACCCTGGAAAAATTTTAGGGTACGGAATTTTACCCATTTTACCCTCTGGCGGAAACCCTGTCCCCCCCCCTCAATTCATTGTCGGGCCTTGTGTTGATTGACGTCATACACCATATTAAACTTCAATTACAGAACTACTCATCGTGTGCGTGCGTCGATGAAATGTTCCCCCACCAGGTGGCGACAGCTGGTGCCTGTGACAACAGATGTGACAACTTCCATCCGTTTTTGATTGTCCTCTTCCTCATCGTCTTCATCACGTCTCTTGGCCACAATCCAAGTCTTCTGATTACACTCGGGTGAGTAAGTGGAAGAACTTGGGAAACATCGGCTCTGTCATTTACGGTACACACTGTAGAACGTTGCCTGGACCCTATCCGTCAGTTCACTGCTTCAGTCACTTCTGATTGCCTCACGACAAATTGTGACCCTCCACCACACGAAACCAATCGGAAGTCGCTCTGAGGTTGGCAGGTTTGGGGCGAATTATCTGTCAATTTCAGTATTGTCTGTCTGTTGTGAAATCTGAATGATTCTATCTCATTCTTTATCTCCTGGTGTCATCTCAGTACGTTTAGGCTCACTTTCCGTGCGACTTCCGACTGGTTTTGTGGTGGAGGGTCACAATTACCGGTATGTTCGACCAACATGTAGTTTGATTGTCACTGTGTTCTTTTCAGCTGTGTTGATGTTGAGGATCGGTCGTTTGCACTCGGCATGCAGTCATTTCTTGCACGGGCCATGGGTAAGTACAGTCAACATCGCCAGAAAACAAAACGAAAATTTATTGTAATTCATCTCTCTGTGAGGCCAGACAGCATGTTGTCGAAGACTACGCCATCGGAGATGAATGAATAAAGACTTTGAGACTGTATTACAGAGGAAATCGTGATGTAAACGACCAACGTCATGTTGCATTATTATCCTGTTTATTTCAGCATTCATCCCTGCGCCAATTTACTTTGGGTACATATTCGACTCAGAGTGTCTGCTGTGGCAGAAAGCTTGCGACGGATCCGGCGCCTGCCTGGAGTATGACCGCACATGGTTACCATTTGCAGTATTTGGTATGGCTCTTGGCCTCAAAATAATGAGCCTCCTTTTCGTCGTGTTGACGTATTTTGCCAGCCGCAGCTTTCTACGGGAACAGAGTGCTGCGCCGGGTACGAGCCAAGGCACTGGAGGTCAGGGGTCATCGATGAAGATGTTTTACACCAATCCTGGGCGGTGTAAAGTTCCAGATGATGAGGGTGATGTTGATGGAGCCTGTGTTCTCACATTCCATGCACCTGGTCATGGTTAACTGGCAGTGCACCTGGTCATGGTTAACTGGCAGTGCATCTGGAGTGGTCACGGTTAACTTAACTGGCAGTGCACCTGGACTGATCATGGTTAACTGGCAGTGCACCTGGTCAGGGTTACTGGAGTGCACTTGGAAAGTTTATTGGCAGTGACTGAGCGACCGGCACATTGAGTATGTTACTTATCATGCTTATCCATATCAATGTCTCTTCCTGAGATACACCAGTTTTCAAACGAGCATCATTCGAGGTATTCAGCTTTGGCACTGTCATGTAGAGCGCTTTAGCTACAGTCTCTTGCTGTATGTACTGGTATGTAGATCTGATTGCGTTTTCTGGGCATGTTGGTTCTGAGCGAGTGTTTTTGGGTCCATGCACCAAAAACCAAGGAAGTTGTAGTCTGTTATTCTGTCATTCTCCAAACATGGTGTAGATAGCATGTCACTCTCCAAACAAGGTGTAGATAGAACATGTGAATAGATTTTGTGAAACCAGTCGTACATGTACAATAATGAAAAGTATTAGTCATAACTGAGGTGCTTGTTAAAAGTATTTTATCAACATATTATACACATATAGACGTGTTTTTGTTAGTGGTGAAGTTATATCTGTATCACGGTGTGTTGTAGGACGATTTACGTGTTGTTGTAAGTTTTTATTTGAGTGAAGGTGAACCACAATATTCAGTTGCTCAACGTTCACTGTTTTTGGTGTTGATTATTATTAATGGTATTGTTGTAGTCTGTATAATATGATATAAATGCAGTGGTGAGTTTTTAGCCCTGGTGAACTTATACTGGAGTTTGTGGTACTAAATGTTGCATACATTTTAATTGTTTGGAAAAAGATGTGAATATTGTTTGATGAAATTGAAAGTGGGTAACATCAATCATAATCAGTGGATATTTTCTTGAGTATTCAACTTGGGCATGAGGCAACTGAAGTGGTTAAGGCCAGAACTTATTACAGTTACACCTCTTTCCGTGATGGGCCTTCGTATGGAGTGACAATGTCTGGCACACAAGGCTCATGAACGTCTGCGATAGAAACCAGACTCACTGTATCCCAGCGACAATGATTGCTTCATTTTTTTGTTCTGAAAACAACCCACCACTTTTTTGCATTACAGTTAATTAGACTCAATTTGCAGAATCATTTTCTTACAGTAACTACGGTCTGTGTCGTTTAGGCCCCTATTACATAGAGCTATACACCATTCGGTATACGGTATAAAATCGAACATGCACAATTCAAACAAAAAGTGTAGCGTGCCTCAGAATAGTCTAGTCTTATGTAAACCACTCATTGAAATTAAACCTTGCTCGATTCACACTGCACGCGTGCCCTACGAAACGTGCCTAGAATAACGAATAGCGTAGCTCTATGTAATAGGGCCCTTAAGAAAAACGGGTTAAATTTGTACATGTCGTCAGGACACAGTATATTCAGTGTGCATTTCTACATGTATTCATGTAGGCCAAATATCTTCATGACATTACCTATCATTAGTATCAATATCATCATTTTTAAGGCTCTGCCTCTGAAAGTGACCTTTTATTTCATGAGCTTGTACCTGTAGGTTCCATGACTCTGTTTATTTCTGTTTCTCTATATTTTATCTTCTTGTACATACATTGTATACACATAGGCTACAGAATATAGTCTGCTTCTTTTGGTTGTTTTTATTTCATAGATCTGTTCCTTTTCTCACGGCATTTACTGCTTGTTTTCCATTCTGGTGCTTCTGTCAACATTTATCATGATATGTGGCTGTTTGAAGTAAAGGTTGAAGTTGATGGTTTGTGGTTTATTGTTCCGTGAGTACATGTAGGCCTAATACGGGTGTTTTTTGGATTCAGTGGTTGAAAGTGCATAATACAGCTTCTGTGACTTAGTATGGTGCACTTATACACATATCAAACTGGTGTTTATTTTAGATCTGTGTAGCATTTGTAAGATATTTTCTGAATTTGTACACTTAGTTTTGATGTTAAATGTTGGTATTAAATTAAGGAACTTCTATGAAACAAGGGAAAGCACTGGTTTACAATATAGGGGTCCCTGATTAATCAAATTGTGTTCTAGTCTGAAATCTGGCTGTAGCTTCTTGCAAATATCACCTTTATAGTACATGTAAAGCCTTTGCAATGGTGAATGAGAGCCAAGTGCCAAATTTGGCATCTGCATTAGCTGTGCTGTACGGGGGTCGCCGTCTCTCATGAAAAATGGGTCCGACTGAGGGGCTATATCTTGTAACATAGTGATCACGAGCACTCGTTCACAGTATTCAACAATCACATGACACATAACTTCTGATTTACACAAGCAATGCATTGTCAGCCATTTTGCATGAAGTTGTGGAGGTATATTTTGAATAAACTTCTGTAGAGAGTACACACTTGTTACCTTTTTGCTTGAAGGTCAATCAGTGCAGTTGATGAAATCCGTGGCCAACTTGGCGTGGACTATTGATCGAATACAAAAAACAGTACTTGAGCCAAGGATTTACAATCGAGACTTTATTACTGAAGCAACAATGCAACCTTAAGAAAATTTGAATACAAATGTCATCCCACATGTACATGTACAATCAAGGGAGGATCTTTCAGGCCAATGCAACCGTCCTCTTGAAGAGCACATTTACACCAAACCAAATGCAGGACAAGTTGTGCCAACAGGCCTCAGTTGAAAGAAGTTACACACTTGCACAACAAATTTTGATTCTTGTGTTAACTTTTTAAAAAAGAATTTCAACTGAATTCCTTGACATGAATCTACAAACTCAATCCCTGGAAACCTGCTTTTGCTACAAGAACTCAGCACCAAAGGATATGAAATTAATGTGGGAAGGGGTGTTAAATCACCCGCCGCAGGTTTGAGCAGGCAGTTTTCTAAAATCCTTGGGAACGAATTAGAAAAAACTTGACGAAACATTCTTCAGCTGGTTGATAGGAATAACCTTTATTGAAATATCTGAAAATTAGTTTAATAGGATGCAAGATATCTTCGACAGAAGATGCTGTCTGCTGGACTCCGGGGGAGATGAGTTAACCCTCCATGAACTCAGCCACAGTGTGATGATGGGAACTGTCCAAACACAACAAACTCGGATCACTTCACTGATGCCGACTCTTTTCGTTTCTTCTCTTCAGCTTTTTCGATGCACTGAAAACAAAAATGAAACTGATACCGACATGACTGATAGTGATACATGCATCGTAGAATGCGCTGGCACAGTGGCTGAGCATCAGACTCGACACTGACAGGTCATGGGTTTGATTCCTGGCAGAGTTGCCACTTTGTCTTCTCAACTGGTCTAAAAGGGTCAAGTGATGCAATGAATGAGCTGGAAAAGAAATTCTTGCTTACTTTTTCTACCAGTGGCACTAGCTTCTCTTCTTTAGCCAAGATTTTCAGAAGTTCCATGATAAATGGAAGATAGTTATGCCGTCGTCTGATGTTTTCAACCTGAAACAATGATGAACAGTAACCACAGGGCATCCTAAGGTAATCATTGAATCATTGGTTCTTTACGCTTGCTATCTATGTCATCACACACAGATGATCACTGGGCATTGGTCTTGAACCCCAATCAAAAGTACGAGGCTTTTAAACAAAGCTGATGGTTGCTTTGAAAACTGACCTTATATCTGTTCATCTTTTTCTCCTCCTCCTGAATCAGCATCTGTAGGTGCGTCACCTCTGATTGGACATCACTGCTGTCCATTCCGCTCTCCTCCATCTGTTTACCGAGTAAATCCAGCCGTTTTTTATACGTGGCCTTTCTGTCGGAGACGAGCGCCATCAGGTTAAAGTGAATTTCATCGGTGTTATATCTGAAATGTACACAGTGCGCCTGTCAGTAGGTAAGAATTCCTTCAGCAACTAAAAAGATACTCTGAGCAATACGCGCATCTGATTTGGAAAATGGAGCAGGAGTCGTAGGTAGATGTATGATGTACTTACTTCTGAATTCGCTGCTCAATTATCGGTTTGATGATCTCTAACCAATCATTATCGCCTAACGGACCCAGATCTACGGGTCCGTCTTTTAGACCGTCTAATTCGTATAGCCTCCCATCGATAGGGATGTAACCAATGAAGTGAAACACATCGTCGTCCTTTCCTGATTGTTTGTGGTCAAATTCAAACATCTGTTGTCTGAAATGTCAATGTGCAAGACTTGAAATTAACCCGAGGGACAAAATATGCAGCCTAAGTCTGGCTCATATCTGTAACAGTGCATGGCAAGTGTGAAGGATAAATACCATTTCAGTGGAATGTCTCTGATGACACCTCTGCCAGGAGGACATCTTTCAATTAAGGACAGCATCTGTCCATCCCAAAGGTGTCCTTAATAGAAAGGTTTCACTGTATTCCCACTCTCTTCTACCACACAGTCAGGGCATACTGCATAAGTTAAATACTGAAATCATAGAGTACACCAACCTTGAAAAGCTGTTGTGAACTTCCTTGATGGTATCTGAATTACTCAATGTTAATCCTTTTGTCTGAAACAAAGACAGTGAAATCGTGAGAAATTGCAGGAGGAAACAGAGCCCCGAAAAACTGATTTGAGAACTGACGACACTTGACAAGGCTATCAGTGGGAATATGACTAGACATTCTGAATATGACTTTTGTTCTCCTCTTGTTACAAAGGATGAAATGTGAATATTTGATTCTTACCGCTGGGTCGAATGACTGTGTGAAGTCTTTGAATGAAGACAGCGTTGCCCCGAGTTCAATGTCTGGATGCTGGCAGTTGAGCAGGATGCTGAGAATAGCTTGTGTGGCACATGCGTTGTTGATAACCTGTAAGGGAAAGAGTCATGAATGGTTACTCCCACAGCTCTCCAGTTTCAAAGAGTTTCATGATTCTAATCTAAGAGATGCTACAGACCATCACACCTTCCAAGTTTTGTAAAACACGCTCACCTGTTTTGCAAAAAAGATCTTGTCGAGGCGACTGTCCTGTACAATGGAACCTTGTGGTTCGTCATCTGCTTTCCATTTGAACAAGAATATTAAACCGTGCACAGGTCTGCAACGAAATGAGACACTCAAAGAGATTAACAGAAAACCACCACTGAATACTGTCCTGATTCCTGGAAGCTGAAGCCACATGGCACCAACAATGATGAAGCCCATTTTGATTTCATCCCAAACTCAGTCTCAGTCTGAGCTTGCCTTGAAGACAGGCCTTGAAGTTTAAGGCGAGCTGTTTTTGTGAACAATAGAATTNCACCCCAGGGGAGTGATTTTCAGTTCACTCCCCTGGAGTGTTCCAGGGGAGTGACCAATCACTCCCCTAAGTAAATCTCCTCACATGCACTGCTGTTCTTGGCATCAAGCCCGTCTTGCTATATTCTACAATCCCACCAACTAGTACTGATCGAACCGATTAAGATAAGTATTTTTTCACCTCTTTATAGGCCGATTTGCAGGCTTTAGGCCTACCAGCGATATGGCCGTCAAAACTCTGGTCCTCGGTCACAGCTTCGTACGGCGCCTCAGGGAGTTCTGCGATCGCAACCGGATCGTCAATCTAAATGTTGACCCGGAAGCAATGGCGGTGCAAATGGCCGGCATCGGCGGCCTTTCCGTGGCCCAGATGCCCCGAGCCTTTGACTCTCTGCTTCGCAGTTCGTCCCCTGACGTAGTGATATTACAGATTGGTTCGAACGACCTGGCCGAGGCGAAGTGCCCGTTGTCTGTGGCCAATGCTGTGGTGGACTATGTATCTTATGTACATCAGCACTGGGGCGTCCGCCATGTGTTCGTGTGTCAGATCCTGCCCCGCTTCGCATCTCATCCTTCAGGGAAGTTGCGAGGCCGGAAGGGCCGTTTATCCAATATCACTCAGGCACAGTTCCAGAGTAATATGATTAGAGCCAACCACTACATTGAAACTATGTTAGACAGTAGCTATTCATCTTTTCGTACGCTCAAGTCGCTAAGATCAGCCCCTGCTTCCTTATTTTATGACGGCACGCACCTATCTTGGTCTAATGGCATGCGCCGTTACTTCCGCGAAATTCGCGGCATTGCACTAAAAAGCATGCACGTGTAGACTCCTGGCACACTGCCCGTTGCCACCAAGGTGGCATTATTGCATATCGTAACGTTAGCCTAGGCTCAGTTCATCGTCGTGTCCCATTTCCCAAAGTCGCGGGCCTCGCTTGACCCTCGCCGTGCCCAATCTCCCCACCTAAGTCGGGGGTCACGTTATATACGCTGACCCTCGCCGTGTCCCTTTAGCCAAAAAAGACTAAATGATTTAGTCTCTCAGCTGACCCCCTCCCTCCCCCCGAGAGACTAAGTTTGGTCAACTTTGGCTTCAACCTGGTCAGCAAGTAAATGTGTCCAAGATCATTCTTGGGATCATGTAGAGAGGGCTACCTTTGGTACCATAGTCATGATTATTGCAAGCTAAGTGATGTCAGTCTTTTCTAGTTTCAGATTGTAAAGTTCCACTTGAAAAAGACCCCGGTTGGGGTCGAAAATTCGTGAATTCTGGAGATTGACTTCTTGCTTATTATTATTAATTATAGAATGAAATGCCACTTTCCTCCCCTCAAAGAAGACCTATCTAGATGTATCTGCATGATGAGCCCTGAATTTTATACCAGCTATTGTGAAAAGAATAAAATCTGACTCTGATATTTGATAATGAGGAAGTTTGAATGTCGGAAGATCGTTTTCATCCATTGCAGAACATTTTATGGGTGAAGCCACTTTTTATGAACAAGACGAAATGACCCTTGGACCCCCTCCCCCCAAACGAAAAATTTAGTCTTTTTTGGCTTCAAAATACTTTTGCTACAGTACCTAAGTAAGGTGCTACCCTTGAAATTCCAGGATTTCCCATTAGGCCTACTTTGCAAGGGTGGTCACCAATTTAAGGTTGGGGGTGTAGGCCTAATAGAAAACCATTACAAAATTGGACTGCAAGGTACATGTAGGGTGGTTACTTCTGAGGTAGGGTGGTAAAATGCCAATCAAGGTAGGGTGGGCCACCCGTCCCTATAAAAGCCATGCGGAGAACACTGCAGCTGCATCTAATCTGTTGTTACCCCCACCCCATCCCTGATTCTTTACCAGCTAATTATTGATATTTGCTCGTTAGCAAAATAGTATAGCATTACGTAATCTTACCCGAAGATCATATATAAATCATAATTTGATCATAATTTGATCAATGCTCAATCACACTCTGCGTTCACAGGATTTCTGATATGCAATATTCATGACATCGGGTGGTGCATTTACCTACACTGAATGAATTTCTACCAATTAGCGTTTTATGGCGTGTATGGTTGGCCGGGATATCGAAACCTTGGATCAAATGGCCAGTGTCGTAACACAACACAATAGGTTGAAATGTAACTGGTAGTGGTTGGTGGGCTGTATTATCGATTTGAACTGTGGAACTGTGAAATGGACATTTTGGATTTAGTGGTTCAGTTTGGATCGAATTTGGCATGTTTGGTATGGTACAGGAGGAAGTGAGATGTGGTGTTATGTTAGCTGGCTCTGAATTTTCTAGGTTGTTATCAAAAGGTGCTTACACGTCGTCATTGTGTCTTGAAGCAACTCGACGGATCCGTCGCAGATAAAAAAACCACCACGCGCAGGTCGACATTTCAGCGATTGAGAGGAACTCAGAGCAACTGGCAGTTACCTCAAACAGCAGGCGCAGGTTGACGGATCTGAGTGGAACTGGAGACAAGTCACCGAAAAGTAGAACATGGGCAACTTGCGACAACTAGCAGATCTGGCAGCTGCTCGGAGACGCAAGCGCGCTCAGGTCGACAAAATCGGCAACTGATCAGTCACTCCGAGTTGCTTCCATCGCCGGAAAGCTACCGGTAGTTGCCATGAGTTTGCTTCAACTTCAAGACACAATGTCGACCTGTAGTGTACCTTATAAGTGATGCTTAGCTGCAGTTGTGGGAGTTTTTGGAAAGTCAAGGGTTACTTCTTTAGTGGATATCACCGACGGTAGATGGACTGGCAGATTTCACCATTTAGTTGTGTTGATTCTGAACTTCATTTGGATAGCATTGTAGGCGTATTACATCTGCTATAAATATGATGACAAACTTCAATTTTCAATGGGGAAACTGCATAACTTTTTTATCCCAACGGGTTGGCGCTGTAAGCGGTTGTACTGAAGACGTCAAAAACAGAGCAAAGCAATGCAATGACGTCACGTCACGACGTCCTTGATACAGTCAGGTGCGGATCCAAGGGGTGGCGCACCTTCTTCGGCCAACAAATAAAATCCACCGTGAAATTCTGAAATTTGGAGCAAATCATTGAAATTCCCCACAGATTTCAATGTTTCCAGCCCCCTCTTTCCCGAAATCGTGGATCCACCCCTGACAGTACAACATGGACCGAGAGGTAAAAAAAGGTACAACCACTCACACTGTCTGTCACAGCGCCTCGCAATAGCAGTGGTTCTGCAGGTTCCCCATTGGCAATGTTGTGTCCACCCCACCCCACTCCACGTGCAATCTGCATCCCCAAAACTTCATTCAGGAAAACTTCATAGGCTATTTATAGGAAAATGAAGAAGGCAACTTATGACGTTATCAATTCCACGAGCATGACGGGACTGGAGTGGACTCAGGATTATCTTGTTTTATGGGTTTCTTGTCTCTAAAGCTAGCTGCACGGGATTTATTATAAACTCTGACGTTGGCCGATATCTACCTCAATATATCTGATGATAGTGCTATACTCTTAGGACTTACTCGTGTAGCTTTGATCAGTCTCATTGGCATAGGATCACTGATGGTGGTGATCAGAGGATATTTGTGTTCTGTGGATGGATAAATCCTAAACATGAGGTGAGGGTCTTACAGTATAGTAGAGTAATCCCCCTCCCCCATTTTTGTGGCACAGGCTAACCTGCTACCAGCCAGAAAGGTTTTCCTCTGTATTGCTGATAGTTTGGTGGATTGGCCTCCCCTCCTACATGTCCTAGACGCAATGGTTCCTGGGCTCGCCGCCAGGCGAAAAATGGCGTAGCCAGCGAATTACTTTGTCGAACCAGCGAGTAGAATGCCTCATAG
>NMRB01000778.1:38255-50815 GCA_002633025.1 Notospermus geniculatus | reverse complement strand
TCTCTGATTTCCAGTTTGAAGGAAATCAATGGTGTCAAAGTGAGGGCATGCCCAGTTGTCCTCTGTGCCACATAAAGTTTGGTCTTACCAGTAAGTGTGAACCTCAAGGCAGAGAGGTTGGCAGTGTCTCCACCAGGAATTTTTGTGAGGGGGATATAGAGAAAATTTGACAGAATTCTTGGTCAAAAACACAAATTTTGACTTTTTGAGGGGGATATCACCCCCTGTCCCCTCTCTGGCGAAACACTGGATGTTGGTAATCCAAGAGTAAACCTAGGCTGTGATGCATTGCAATGTAAGGAGTTATGATATCTCTTGCAGGACAGGTAAATCCGTATCTTCCTCGGACGTTCGGGGATGGCGTCATCCATCTGTCACACTTTGACGCTGTCGTTGAATGCGAGATGCCGCTACCAGAGGGCAAGACAGCAGTTTTGTCCCTTGAAGAGCGCAAAATAGGCAGATACATCGCTGATAATTTAGTTCAAGATGGCGCTACATTGCAGATGGGTAAGGATGAATGTTATTGGAGCAGTTAGGTGGCAACACTTTTGTCAGGTTGGTGGATTCCTCAATCATTTTGAGATGAAATGTAGGCCACGCTTCTTCTCTTTCATCAGACAGTTTGCAAATAACTCTTACTCTGTTTACTGACACACTTCCTTAATGTTTATGTAAACTTTTTCAGGTATTGGGTCTATCCCCGATGCTNGTGGGTTTGCATTTGGGACCAAGAGGCTTTATGATTTTCTCGACGATAATCCCTTTGTTGGTGAGTACAAGGATAGGAAAAAAACTCGGGGCACAGTACATGAAGGACTTGAGGCTTTTGGTTCAAAGCCTTCAAAGTGTGAACTTTTCACTGGTTCATAACTTTGCTGTTAAGAGATGGCACCAACATGGAATATGATATCAATTGTCTTTCTCTGTTCACTTAAAGGGGCATAGTATTGGATCTCTAATACGTCATTTGACTGCTGACGTAGAGGGAGCCACCTAGCGGCAGCAATACGAACTACAAAAAATGCATTGCAAAATGTATGTAGTAAATCGGGTCAATTCGTCGACAACGTAGTTAGTCCCTGGATTGGAGAGTGGCGTGGTGGCGCCGGCTGTCGAGAAAAAGGGGCAATACCGTGGTCCTGTAAGATCTTTTCTTCTTTCCTCAGTTATGTGTGATATTTCGGTCGTGAACAGCACAGCTATCATCGCACAGAATCCAAAAGTGACTGCAATAAACTCATGTATCGAGGTAGATCTCACTGGTCAGGTGGTGTCAGATTCCATCGGAATGAGAATGTTCTCGGGTAAGTCATCACATCAACTGCTGAAAACAGGCCATGATATCAGCATGCAAGGCAGATGGGTGACGAAAGTTGCCATAAAAGTATGTTTTTTTATCCTGATTTTGAGTGTTTTTAGGGTGGGTGCCATCATCCGAAAACCTGGGTCCACATTTGGCCTACTTCTTCCTGTCCATGAGTTGATATGGCTGTCCTTGACGTCTCTTTCACAGGAGTAGGTGGTCAGGTTGACTTCATCCGCGGAGCGGCGCTTGGCCATGATGGCCTCGGGAAACCGATCATTGCCATGTCTTCAACAACAAAGAAGGGAATTTCGAAAATCAACCCTACCATTAAAGAAGGTAAGAGTCTGCTGTAGCAAAGTACCTGTGAAAGGTTATTCCGTCAAGAGGCAAGCACCAATCTGGTATTATCGGCTCTCAACTGGTGATGATATATTTCATTCTTTTTCAGGTGCAGGTGTAGTGACGACCAGAGCGCACGTCCACTACATCGTCACAGAATATGGCATCGCGTACTTATTTGGTAAAAACCTCCGTCAGAGGGCATATGAACTCATTAGAATAGCACATCCTGATCACCGGGAGAGGTTAGAGAAGGCTGCATTTGAGAGACTAAAGTGTATGCCATCACCGGACTGAAGTGGGTGCTTATCACACATACCAGACCATAGGGTAATCATTGGCATGCTCCCTTATATTGAAACCCTGTAAAACCACATTCAAACTAGGCCTGAGATTTGGAGATCTAGACATAATCTGCACATGTTCCATGACAAAGTGTCATGTGGGAAATTAGTCATAATAATGTAGGTACTATTGTGTCAACGTAGCTTAGAATTTCACCTCTAAACTTCATTATGGATCTCAATGTTATTAAGAGATATCATCCAGGAGACAATCTCGCTCAATACCAAAATACTATAGGGTCATATGATCAGGGTGACGGGCCCACTGCCATACTTTCTCCTGTTGTCCAGTTGTCGTAATCCGCTGGAAAGTATTTACAAATCTGCTGTGTTCCACAGTTCCTGTGCCAAACCATCTTGACGGTGCTTTAGTCTGTTACATCATACATTTTCCAGTGACAAAGTATCTTGAAGTTAGATGATCTTAGTTTGATCTTGACGTAGTGTGACGGTGTCAGTTCTTCCAATAAATCATGTTGTACAAATGTTCTGTGGCTGACAAAATTGGCAAGGATGTTGCACATGTAGGCTGAGCACAAGACGGACTTATATTTTTGCTGTGTATATGAATATTGTGATAAAAATGCATGCCGATGCCGTAAATTTATTCAAAATGTAGGCTTAATGTGTAAGTATTACAGTATGCTGCAAATTACTTCTAAGTCCTCCTGCTGCTGCATGAATTTCCTTTGTGACCATCAAATGATGATCTATTTTCACTGACCACTGTTGCCCTGGTAGTGGTTGCCAGTGTCTAGTTCAGCTGAGTGTAAGGCCCATGGGCCTCTTGTTGTAGTCGGACAAACAAATTCGGTAAGACATTAGCCAGACGTGTACAAAGTGGCTTCATGTTGTTTACCTCCATTTTGTGATATTCTCGAAGCTAGATCTTGTGATAATAAACTGTTGTTATTAAGTTTCCGTCAACTCCGAGTCTGATTTACATTTGGAAGTTGAATGATCATCTTTTTTGGTGGTAAGAACCACTCCAATCCAATTCCCCTAATCATTATCCAATTCCCCTAGCTAATCAAAATTCAATCATTATGGCGAACCCCCCAGCGTCGCGTCGCATCAATGCCTGGGGGAGTGGGGAAGCCTCCGGTGCTGTGCGTGCTACGTGGTCCGTAAAACACGTTTACTCGGTGCAGGTTAATGTTCTTCGCTGGTTAGGCGGCGGCCTCCCCAGAGCAGCCTTGATTGCAACTAGGGATGGCGCTTCTGCGATGCTGGGTACCAAGTGTTCCAGCCCCATGTCGTCTTTGGGGGAAACTCCGGCTGTATTCTCTGTGCGGCAGTGGAGGATGGAGTGTCGCCGATGGAGGTGTCTGGTACAGTTGATGTCATCTGCTTGGAGAAATTGAGCCTACCTATGTGCTGTTGTATATTGTGGGCGGTCGTCGTTTGTGTCATTGGTCAAGTTGTAAGCCGTCAGGAAAGCAACAATAGTGAATTGCCCATTGAGAGTCAAGTCGCACGAAGAAAACTCTCACGTGGAGCGGCTTAGCCTGCGCCTTATGGCGTACGGAAGTCGGCAGTGGTAAATTGCCCGTTGAGAGCTTGCGGCGGGACTGAGAAACCCCCTCACGTGGAGGAGCGCCCTAAACTCCCTGCTTCTGCCGAAAATGGGACTGAATGGTCTCCAGCATCATTTTTGCTACGGCCCGTATCAAAGACGGAACATTTCCGTTCTGTGGGATTCGTCTGATGAGAAAATCGGAGAGAAATCGTTAAGCAAATGAATGGCAAGTCAATCGGATGTTTATGATCAAAATGACGTCCATTACTGCAATTGGTACACTCATATTGAACGTCTCATTTGTAGTTTTGTGGCATGTTCACGGGAAACTATTCGTCAAATTAATGTATACCTGGGTTGACTATGCCGTGACCAAGATTAGTTTGCAACAGTTAGCGGTCTGTCACAGCGACAGGCAGCATCCTAGTTTTAGAGAGATGCTTTTCGCACTGGCACCAAATCAAAATTGTCGAAAGTTTCCGAAAAATGTAACTGCGTCTTTAAAGAAAGGAGCGAACGCATTGCTTTGCTATTCTGCAACTTCGAAACTCTCCGAATGGGATGTTATTTTTTCGGTAATATTCATGCACGAAGGGGACGTATTCACCTGTGATGGAGAATAACTCGGAGTTTCTGAGTACCGTAACCGAGATATGCCGTTTTAATGGTTCGTTCGCGCACGACAATGGCGCTTTACAATTCTGGCACAAAGTGTTTGAACTTTATCTCCCGATTCCTCTCCTACTCTTCGGAATATCAGGCAACGTCTTAATCATTCTAACCGTTCGTAACAGCAAGTTGAGGCATTCAGTCGTCGTCTTTCATTTCAAAGTCCTCGCATTGGTGGATATTTTGACGAGTATGGATATGGTTCACGGAATATTGATACAAAACACCCCGCATTTGATTTACAAATGGGGCGATCTATTTTGTAAAGAGCACCAGTTCTTTTCCTACACGTTTTTCGAGATTTCCACCTGGTGTGTGGTGACGCTGACTGTTGACCGTTTCGTCGCGATATGTTTTCCTTTGAAAAAGTCAACGTGGGCCACGTGGAGGAAGGCTAATATTTGTTTTCTTTCAAACATAATATTACATACTTTAATTAACCTCCCGCGCGTTGTATTCATGGAATTCGGCTGCCCAAAAGGTGATGACGTCATGTACTACGAAATATGTGACGTCACAACTGACACTTATGGCCATTTATATAGGCAATTGCTGGAACTTTCGCATCAGTGTCTAGACGTGGCTTTACCGTGTACTATTGTTGTGGTATTGAACATCACAATTCTCCTGAAACTGCGAAAGAACAGGAAAAAAGATTCTGACGTCACACAATCCTCGCCTCGTTTTCAATCCAAAGCGACCAATGGAATCAACCGTATGTTACTGGCGATGTCTTTTGCCTTCGTTGTCTTCACGTCTGCCTGGCCTATTGACTACATCTACTGGGTTTTGCTGCACCGCGACAAGGCCAGAGAAAACCCGGGAATCAGACGATTGATGTTTTCAATAACGTATATATTCGTAACGTGCAACAACCAGTTCAATTTCTACATCTACCTTTCATCCAGCGACTCCTTTCGACAGGATTTTAAACGGTTGTTTCAGAAGAAAGGTGGCGTGAGTGGGGATAGCAGGGAGAGTTTTAGACTTTCGGTTAAGAGAACATCCTCGAGGACCTAATCTCCTCGAGGACCTAATCTCCGAGTGGTATTGAAACAGTCAACCAATCATTGTGGTAGCTAGGCACCGATGTTTTCGGCTTAGCTTGAAAAGTGAATGGCGAAAGATGTTGGTGGACAGCCGTAGCTGGCAGGACAGAACAATTACACATAGCCTACTTGTATGGTCAAACTTTATGTCACATGTATGAAAGCTGATGAAAGTCATTTTAAAAGAACCGAAATTCTTTCACGTATAAAGTCAGGAGAGACGCTCACTCCATGTGAGAGTTCTCGCACGAGTTGGCCCTGCAATTTTGGTTTCCTCACCATACAACGACTCCCCAGTTTCCGGCGGCTGAGTTGCCCATAGAGAGCCAACTCGCGAAATGTTTAAGACAATACAGAGTTTTCGCAAAGACCCCGAAACGCCAACGCGAACGTCTGTCCTTTTGTTCGGTGTTCTCTTCGTGGCATCGAACAATGGGGTTGGTGTTTTGGAGGCTTTGCGAAAACTCCCTATTGCCGAACGGCGGACTGCCTACGGCTTTCAACGCCAGAGTTGTCAAGAAAGCCAATCTGTGCGAGAAAACTCCCACAAGGCGACAGGTGCCTTTCGTATCCAACCGTCAGATTTCCGTTTAAAGCAAATGGTTCGCGGGGTTTGTTGACAGTTGTTTGTTGATGACATGTCCTCAAATCAAGCGCCGTTTTGAGAAAAAGGCGAAAGAAGGATTTTAGTTTAATGGGAAATGCATTAGACTGCCAAACTTCGGAGGCGTATTCTGCAAAATCTACCGCTTCGAAATCAATGTGAATAGTACAAAATGTACATTTTGACCGACTGAATTTAAAACTGTCATTAACCCATTTTAACAAATTTTTAATGGAACCTCGTCCCCAGTGTTTACGTTCGCATACGTGCACAGGTTTTGCATATGGCTGGACCACGGCTTTGCCTGGAGGCGAGAATCACTCTCTATGGGAGGTACCACCAAAAATGTAAACAAATCCCGCGAGCCATTTGCTTTAAGCTTTTTTTGTCCTCGTCATTAACCCTTCTCCAGAGAGTCGATCACCCATATATCCCGTACCTCAACCTAACGGCCGGTTTCCGACAAAACCTCCTCGACCGTATAAACTTCCGAATATCACTCCACTGCCAGCGACGAATTCGGTTGCAGTTTCTGTACCACCAACTTCTGCCTCGCTTACTCACATCCGGGTTACTGTTGTCTCTATATTTCGTTGTATTCTCGCCATCAGACGTAGGATACTGTCTTCTTACCTTTGAAATCATATTTAACAGAGACAAGAGGTGACCGATATCATTATCATCATTACCTTTAACAGTATCCGCATTACCTTTAACGGAATATCCATTGGTGTTTTCATAAAAATGTCTATCTGAACTTCCAGACTTGTCGTAATTCATTGCTCCAAATATCTTAGGAAGTCTAAGGTGATGACGTAATCTATCCAAACGCTCGTAATATTTGCTGAAATGTCCAAGATCATCAGGCCCACGCCTGCCCGTATTTCCTAAAATTGTGGGCCTATTTGGATAACGTTCACCCGTTATACCTCTGACTTCCTGCTCTCCAAATCTACCGTCAGGGGAAACATCATTCGTCGTCCGAAGAAATTGCTGCCTCATCCCATTTTCTGGTCTGTCCAGTTCACGTTTTTTACTGTTGATAAATCGTCGAAGTTGATCTTGTGCTTGACGCAAAAGGGCAAAGCGCCGCCTATCGGAACTCCCAATAACTTCGTTGTCTTGATGACGTGTTTGCGGTTGATCTGTCAATTTCCGTTGTTCTTGGGAACTTATGGTCGGGCCTGGAAGAAAGAGCAACGTACATTTACATTTGAGAGCCTAATGTGACCTACGGGAGCAGAGTGAGTTCTCGCGGTCGTCGCGTCACGCGGAGCAGGTTCGTCCAATATGGCTGCCAATATGGCTGACATGGATCCTGAGAACTCAGGTCCTTGTGGTCCCAAGGCCTACCACTCCTCACAATACAGAGGAGATCGTATCGGAGCCCCTGTGCTGAGAGGATGGTCCCACGGGACTCCTTGTGGATCTGTGATACGTCGCGGAGGCAAAAACAAGAACAACTTTCGTATAAAATTACCGTTAAATGGGACGTTGTTGACATACAAACCCAGCAAGAAGTTGGTACCGTAACTAAAAAGTCACTATACTATGCACAAACAACCTACGCAATTACGTAAAGTGGCCAAAGCTGTTAGAGCCCAGTATCCCAGAGTACGTCACTCCAGCCTCTAGTGTAGTCTGGAGCAATCTGATCGACTCTCTTCAATAATCTCTAGTATTTACTCCCAGCAACACGAGCGTTCATAACGTTTTGGGATAATTGCTTGCCTTGTAGATTTCCGCTGAAGAAATTGCGTCCGTTTCGAGTTTCCGTTTACTAATCGGACTTATAGGGTTCACACAGTATGTTTATTTCAGCCAATCCAAGTTTTTTCGTGTTTTAAACATCTTACGGCATCCTGACTTCCTCTTTTACATTTTGGACCAATTTCACGTATATCAAACTGGCGGTGACGAAGCTTTCCGTACTCAAGATGGGCAGATTTCGTATAAAACACAATCTAAATACATGTAGTGAGTTAAAAGGGAGACATCCGAAAGATATTGCCCGGCGGGCACTCTTTGTTTTTGTGTTGATTAGCGTAGTGTCACCGTCGATTAACAGATGGCGCTGTGCGTTATGGCAGAGTGCCCGCCGGGCAATATCTTTCGGAGGTCTCCCTTTAAGAGGTCGTGCCGCTGATGGTAACACTGACGTAATCGCTATGTTGTCTTTAACACAAGTCGAATAGCGTTAACTTACGTATTAAGTGTGTTACACAGAAAAAAATAATTGTCTCAGTTTGAGAAAAAAAAGCATCTCCGAGCTTTGCCAATAATAGGAGATCACTTTTGTCTCAAAACGAGATCATAATTTGTCTCTTTTATTGAGTAATTCCCTACTCAGAATGAGATAATCTACCTGTCTCAATTTGAGAAAACCTTTTACTCAAATTGGAGCATGGAAGTATAATCCTTCCATGATTGGAGACAGGGATTTGTCTCCAATTGAGAGATATTAGTCTCCTATTATTGGCAAGGCTCGGAGATGCTTTTTATCTCAAACTGAGAAGCCGCCTGCTGTACGAATGAGTAGAGAAACACAGAAAAATATGATGTCAATTTTGTATCTCCAATTACAAAACGAACATGCATTGTTAAAACAATTTGAATTGCAGCTCCACCCCAGGCTAGATGCACTACATCTCTGACGGGGGAAGCCTAGACTCTGTTTCTCAACAGATGTCATCGTATACATGCTCTATGTAGCCTACTGCACATAAATGTACCATGCATGCAGGCCCAGGCAATCAGCACTGTGAAGAAAACTAGTGTATCAAAACAGGACTGGCATTCAGACAGCAACTGTTTCTATGCCTTCGACACGCAGATCTGCATTAGAAATGACTTACTGATGTTAAACATCCCGGGAAAATATGGGAGCTGGGGAGAAATTTGGAAAATGGTGGTAAACGGTAGTACTTCTGTACGTGCGTAATCAACATTCAAATTGAGATTCAGCTTGTCTCAAAATGAAATGCGGCATCTCTGATTAAGAACTAAACGTCTCAATGCCATTGCAGAAATCAATCTCATCTCAAATTGAGATCAACTTTTTTCCTGTGACTCAATATGAGATGTCACTGCCTCCATTCAATGTCTCAAACTGAGATAGGCATTACTCTACGCCCCATTTTGAGATGGATTTTATCTCATAGTGAGATAATCTGTTGTACTCAATGAAGGAAAGGAATTGATTTTTATCTCAAAGTGATGCATACCGTGTCTCATAACATGCAATAGATGAACACAGTTTCATGAGGAGAAGATGCACTCTCAGAATGAGACAAATAACTGACTCTAAACCAGTACTAGACGATATACGTCTCAGTTCGAAACAATTATTTTTTTCTGTGTACCGTTCGAGCAAGCCGATCTCTCAAAGACTCTTATAATGATACTTCAGGGGATAAGCCGTATTTGAGCGAAGATTTGTATCCAAATCAGTCATCAAACGACTTGACTGCGTACGTCGTGTTTCATTTGAAGTGAACGATGAAAAAAAAAGGAAAAAAATATTCATTTTGGTGATTTCTAAAATCCAGTTTACCGTGTTTAGTACAGTCTGACTAATCTCCTAAGACACATGTTGCCTTGAACACGAGAACGACCAAAAATTTATGAGCTCATCTTTAGTTTTTGGATCGACGGATGTCAAAGATCGGCCACACCAAGCAAACATCTATTGTTAAAGATAATGTATCACGGGTATTTTCGCAGGCCACGAAAATCAATTGTTTATTTACATTTTGTTTGTTTATATCCAGTCTTTCTTTGTCTTATGAGTAATTTGTTGGTGGCATGCCCCTCTAGAAATTCTTTTGATACCATACGTATTCAATCTGAGGGGTTGGCATGTCCCAAAAGTCCAAAATAACACAATCAATGTTTACAAACATTGAATGTAAACAACGAAGTCGTGATACATTATCTTTAACACACCAATCTGCCATCGTCGACAATTATTGACACACAGTTTAAGCCAACTCCAAGTTAGGATACGCTTTTACAAGAAAAGGATGATGATGGAACGATTAATGTCATCCCACGCCCAGAGAAAAATATCAAACGATACAGCCTAATTTTCTAACCCGTGGGACTGACTCCTTTTCTCAGAAATATCGTTGATGTTATTGTAAAAGATGGATGCAGGAGGTGTGGGGGCGAAACACCAGGCCATATTATACCAACAGGACTTGCGCCAACCCTATTGCGCTAATGACCTACTGCAAGCCACCGTTGGTTGTCATCACACACGACGAAGCAATGCCATTGCGCCGTGTGCGGTGATGAAAAGCAACGCGTCTTTGCTCACCACGAAGTAGGTTCCAGTAAGTTCCATGCCGCGCCACTACCGCGGCCCTGCATACTCCACGCAGCACTGAAATTTTTTGATACGCCATCGTCGGTGGGGGCCGCCATATTTTTGGTCTTTCAAGTGACGCGAACTTCTTTTTTCAAAATGTTACCGGTACTATTTTTGCAGAAAACAATACTTATCTTGTCGAAAATGAAACAGAATAGGCCTACACAAAATGTAACTTTATTATTACTTTATATTTACTCTACCGATGTTTGTATTTTGTGTATATCGACTCTATACCTTTGTACATCTATCTATATTGTAATAAGCAAGAAGTCAATCTCCAGAATTCACGAATTCGTGAATTCTGGAGATTGACTTCTTGCTTATTATCATTTTGTGTGTCAATTTTGTGCTATTCTGTATCTTGGATATCTATATTGTAAGTGTAGAAAACGACGTGATGGGACAACCGCTTTAGAAACAGATGAATTTCTACTGTTCGCTCCGCGCGCGCACTACTTTTCAAGATGGAAACCTACCGTCGATACTAGTGGTGATATCCTCGCCCAAATATCGCCACCTAGCGTCAAGTTTGGCGGCCCTGATGTCCGTTGTGGAGTGAGCGCCGCGGGAGTGGAGCGGCAAAAACTAGAACCAATATGAGCAGTAAAAACTTGATCAGCGGGACAATGCCAGCAATGACGGCTCTTACATGTCTTTCTTCTTTCCACTGACAACATCCGAGGCAAATTTCTTGCTGGCAATAAGATTGTTAGGCCATGAACAAGAACTTGCCTCATGTGCTGCGGCCGGCAAAAGGACCGGCCGGCAAAAGGACCCTCACTCACCCCCTCCGGCCCGCCCCAATCTTGCCCAGAAACTTCGACGATCACCCGCGACGCCGCGATGACGTCATGTTTTGATGTTCAGATCTCACAGGGGGCGTTTTCTCGCGAGAGTGGGCTCCCAAACCAGTGTGAATTACCAGCTGAGAGACAACTCACACGAGAAAACTCTCTGGTGGATCATCGACTCTCGTGTCCCACCGCCTGTAATGTGGAGCATTTCTTACCATTTCGTTCAGGCACATATCTCGTCGCCAGCAGTTCCAGCAATTTTGCTCCAGGAGTTAATACGATCCTAGTCTCACCACAAAAAGCCATACTGAGTAAAGCTGCCAAGATAAGGGCTGTTGCTCGAGACTTCATCTTGTATTTGGGACCAATCTGTAATGTGAAATTCGTTTCGTAAGCACATAACACATCGTTGGAATATTTATTGACCTGGGTGTGGCGTACCTCAGCGAGTGAAACTGCGACATTCTTTCGCGTTAATTGCTTTCGCAGTGAACTCAACAACCAAGCCCTAGCGCACACCTTGTTGTTTACACAAAGGATTTTCCTGAGTTTGGGGGAGGGGGGGGGGGCTGGGGAGAAGGGAGCGTTAGGTTGATACAAACTTCATCAACTAAAAGCAAACGCTGCAGGATCTGTCGAAAAATAAAATCAGATTTTTTTCACCCTAGAATCTTTTAGCCCGCAGTCAGGATCGGTTCCTTCGCTCAGCCTTAAAGCTGAACTGCATGAACAAAAACTGGAGATTCAGGCTATGAAAAAGACCAGTACGCCACGGTGGTGGTCAAGAGAAATACAAACGACCCCAATGGCACGTTCAATGGCACGTTCAATGTACCTCTAGAACATGATAGACTACTAGTCTTTATTTGACGGCGCTCTGGTGTTTTTTTATTCGTGCAGTTCAGCTTTAAGTAGACTCCAGTGTCGTTCCTTCTTGCTTTCGGCCTTCGTTGGTGCGTATTTTGCCTGGTCGTAGAGTGGGGGCGTCTATTGAATAAGACGGACAATTGAATAGAGCCTGAGTTAATGATCCCCTGATTGGTTTCATTCTCAGTCTATAGGGCAATCAGCGGCCATTTTGTCCTCGGCATTGGGTATCATTGATTGCATCGGTCGCCGTTTTATACACCTCCACCGCGTCATGACGATCGGCGGCCATATTGGCCGGAAGCTGTCCCACACTTCCGGTCTCTTGATGAAAGCTAGTGTGACATTTATACGGCTTAATATGGTGTGAATCAATGTGCAATATGTTCAGTATGATTGCCCGTTTCATCAGCAAAGCTGAGATGGTCTGATCATGGGCCCGATGAAAATAGCAAGTAATCATGATACTACTGAAGCTGGCGTAATGGGAAATTTTGCGGTAGGGTGCGCAAAGTGTTGATTCAACTAGCTTACTATTTACAATCTGTCAAGCAGCAAAAGCAGTGGAAACATTCTTAAACATGTGGTCGTTGGCACGGAATTTGTAGAGGGTGGTATCGTGCCACGCTTAAACAACGATGCCACGGCGAACGGAATCAGTCAGCTGCGCTTATTGCGAAAAGATGGCACCAAA
>NMRB01000778.1:12791-38218 GCA_002633025.1 Notospermus geniculatus | reverse complement strand
CAATGAAATGTGCCACCAAACAGTGAATTTTGAACTTTGACCTCTGTGACCTTGAAAAGTAGGTCAAATCAAAAACCCGGGATTTATGTGATGAAGTCTCATCAGAGGAACCCACCATAAAAGTTTCGTGGTTCTAGCTAACCGCGTTCAGGAGATACGGCCGAAAGAAGGTTTTCACAAAGCGCCCCCTACAGGCCAGAGTGTACAAGCAGCAGCGCTAAGTTTCGGTCCAGAGATAGTTTTTACCATAGGGTACCTGTACGCCAAATTTCAAGTTTGTAACCCAAGCGGTTTAGAAACGTGCCACCCCTGTTAACGACGACGGACGACGACGGACGACGACGGACGACACACCATGGGAGAAACTCACCTCACAGAGGTGAGCTAAAAAGAAAATTCTCTCGATTGTTGCTCAATCAAGCATGAATGGGTCCGCAAGGCATTGAATAGGAGCAGTCATGCCGCGCGTATTGCCAAAAGATGGCAGCACAGTTCTAGCGGGCCAATACAAAAGAAACCGACTCCTCTTGATCGGTGCTCAATCAGGAATGAATGGGTCCGCCAAATGCATTGAATCAGGCCGTAGTGACACCTATTGGTCAACTCACTGACAGCTCCTATTGGACGTTAGTGACGCCGTCCTATTGGTTAACTGACTGAGAGCTGGCTGCGTAAAAACAAATTCATGACTGTGAGATTTCCCGAAATGTGCCAGTGCCTCCAACTCTGAAAGTGTTAAATCGCGTGGGTTAGATTAGAATGAAATCTGATGATTTTTCACGATATTTGCTTCATCTTGCCTCTCAAACGTGATCGACGTAGGCTGTAATACGGCATTAAGAGTCGTTCATATCGTTTTAGAGTATTTTCTGTTGATTTAAGCGGAATCTCAATGAGGAGAAAGGATTGAGCAGAGATCGTATTATGATATCAAAAATTGAGTTGTTTTGAAATGCCCCGGAAAGCTGTAGACACTTTAGAAAGATCTACGCCGATCACCGATGGACATCTTCAGCTCCGATCAGGGCCGTATTTATTAACTTTTTGGCCCGGGGGGGGGGCAGAAGACCTCTTTTTGCCGTTTTTTGCCCCAAATCCACATGAAAATCACGTTTTTTGGTTGGCTCGGGGGGNGTTGCTACTAGACCAAATATTATCCACGTCGTTCTGAGTGCAGTGTAGTGCACACAAAGTCTTCCGATATTTCGCGACTGCATGCACCTTCTTTATGTTGAAGTTTCTGGTTGGGATGCAAAATCAAATGAGACAAAATAGACCCATAATCAATTGTCCTTACATCAAAAGAAAACATGAAGTACAAAATCTCGTCTGCTATGCAGTGTCAACGGAGAAACATGTGACGTCATGAAGTCACATCGCTCGCAGCGCCATCTCTATTCATACATGTTTCCTATTGTTTTTTCCTGCATTCATTCGCTTTTGGCCGCTGGCTTTTGCAGATAAACTTCAGTATAAAGTAACGTTGAGAAAAAAGATTCGGTTTTCTCTGTAAATATCAAAGAGTCCTGATAGCCGGACGTCAGTGAGACGGCCCTGCGGCACAAACCAAATGCACACAACTTTGTATCGTTGGTGAACATGAGTGATTTATCGAGCGCCGGATATAAGAAAGGGAACTAAATTTTCACATGTTTTTGAATATCACTTGTCATGATAACTTTTTTACCATTTATGTGCTGCATTGAATATTCTCTTCAGTTCACACCCACACAGTCATTAATCTGAACCCTTAAAGCTGACCTATTTCCATTACCCTATCAAACAGAATGAAAAAATAGATTTAAGTACAAACGTCCAAGTCAATCTTCAAATGACATCGCCAGACACCATATACCGAAAATACATCCCACGTGTCGCTGTCATTCATCCGTGAGGAGCAGGTATTTTTTGTCACTCTATTTGGTGGGGTAATGGATAGGTCAGCTTTAAAGCTGCGAAGCCGGTTAACAAAGCTTCACAAAGGCTTCGCGACCGTTATGCCTTTGTTTTCTGGTGTGACAGGAATCAAAGTCCCCCAAGAATGTAAGTCTGGTTTCATTGTTCAATGAGGGATTAGGATATAGGCCTATGGCTATATAGACATGACCATTCGAACATAACAATACAATACTATTGGTGTTGGAAAATAGCGAATATTTGAGAAAGTGTACTTTTAGCCGAAGGAAACAAAACGTCAGACTATTAGACGATTTACTGGAAAAATTGAAGACAACAAACTTACCATTTATTGCGATATTTCCCCAACGCGCTCAGTAGGCCCGTACCCTAAAAGATCCCGAAATCCATTTTGATATGTCAAACGTAACCAAACAGCATTAATTAGGTTTGTTGGAAAGTGACGAACGGATGAAGTTAGTAGAGGCCACGTCACAGACCTAGCTAATCGCTCGGGTAGGTATAACTGACTGGTTTACAGCTCACAGCAAGCGACGCACGTCTTGAGTGGAACTTCCTAGCATTTCCCTGTTTATCNTCAGTTCACACCCACACAGTCATTAATCTGAACCCTTAAAGCTGACCTATTTCCATTACCCTACCAAATAGAGTGACAAAAATACCTGCCGCGCCACAACGCGGCAGGTAGATTTAAGTACAAACGTCCAAGTCATTCTTCAAATGACATCGCCAGACACCATATACCGAAAATACATCCTAGGTGTCGCTGTCATTCAACCGTGAGGAGCAGGTATTTTTTGTCACTCTATTTGGTAGGCTAATGGATAGGTCAGCTTTTAGGATATAGGCCTATGGCTATATAGACATGACCATTCGAACATAACAATACAATACTATTGGTGTTGGAAAATAGCGAATATTTGAGAAAGTGTACTTTTAGCCGAAGGAAACAAAACGTCAGACTATTAGACGATTTACTGGAAAAATTGAAGACAACAAACTTACCATTTATTGCGATATTTCCCCAACGCGCTCAGTAGGCCCGTACCCTAAAAGATCCCGAAATCCATTTTGATGTGTCAAACGTAACCAAACAGCATTAATTAGGTTTGTTGGAAAGTGACGAACGGATGAAGTTAGTAGAGGCCACGTCACAGACCTAGCTAATTGCTCGGGTAGGTATAACTGACTGGTTTACAGCTCACAGCAAGCGACGCACGTCTTGAGTGGAACTTCCTAGCATTTCCCTGTTTATCGGCCTTTCACTCTTGCCGCCCACACCCGACATCTCGTTAACGACGATAGTCTCGTGAGAGTAGGCTCGCGGACACGCCTTCCTTGTTCGTAGATTACCTGTCGCCAAACCTGTTAAGTTGTAGAAGAGTGGTCCTCGGGAGGTGATCGTCGGATCCCTTGGGCATCCCAATCAGAGGGATGAGGTTGGAAACCTATTTCCTCTGTGAAGGTAAGGTGGTGGTGGTGGGTAAGGAGGGAATGAATTCAGAACGTGTGGAACATCTCGGACTATCATACATAGTTGAGGAGCCACGGTGGTGTAATGGTTCGGGTCTCCGACTAGCGGTCAGAGGGTCCCAAGTTCGAATCCCACTGGGCGTGAGACTTTGGGCAAGTCCCTTTGCCTTACTGGCCTCTGTCGACCCAGATGTATAAATGGGTACCGGTCTGAAATGCTCAGATTGTAGCGCTGAATGAGCAGCTCATCCGAGTTCTACTGAAAAGTTTCAGGACAGACTGGGGTTGAAGTGTATCAACTCTACCGTTGTTGCCATCAGACTATAAACCCAAACTTTAACTTTTTTTTTGTTCAAATCTTGTCTGGCGTCTAACCTTCTCTGTGCTCACGAAAGAAATAATGACTGATGATCATTTCGGCTTGGAAAATCATTCTCTTCGATTCGGCCCTTTTCGTACACCCTACTGACGGCAGAGGGCGCCGTCGTGTTCATCCTCCCTGATCAGTATGTTGTTCCCTTCGTCACACGAACGTGTGTGCGGTGACGGAGGGAGCCAGCAAAATGAACCACTGATTATCTGTTATCAGATGTCAATATGGCGAACTCCTGGTTAGCTCAAGCAATCAATGCGTCGAGGAAATGTAATGAAGTAGACTGACCGCCAAGAGCTATGGGCGGAGCTTATTGTAGATGGCAGCACGGATGGTCAATCAGAATCCGGGGGGGTCCTTTGCGGCAGTGGATATTTGTTGGGGAATACTCATCTCTCTTGGCGGTGTTTTGACCTGACCTCGGGCTAGGGTGTACGTGTACCGTGAGCTCTCATGGTCGGGTCAAGGAACCCCACGGATGAACTGGCGCTATAATAGGGAGGCTTAGAAATCAAACGATAAACGTAAACGTTAAACGACAACGACAACGTTATTTTTGTACAGAAAATGCAATATGAAATCTGGCTAGTGTGTATTATGAAAAATAGCGTTGTCGTAAAGTTTACGTTTATCATTTGATTTCTTAACCTCCCTAATACAGCAGGTCCATGTCATCAAGAATCATGTTTTGTAGGCCTATACATGAGGCAGTTCTTCTTTCCATGTTACGAGGCAAAAGGCAACGCCACCTGTTCTTGGTCTTATTTGCCTCCCAAGCAACAGAATCGACTCATTATCATTTTTAAGACTTCTTTAGTATCTTCCCTATACCTTCGTCCACCTCCCAAACAATACATGTAAAAGTTGATGGCATAATTACAGCACCACCAATCAAATAACACCCAGGCTTCAATGGTGTATCTTAAATTCCAGTAACTCTTCGACATATCGTAAAGCTTCGAAATTTCTGGAATGTCAAGAACGATGTAATAAATCCTATAGGGCAATGACGTGATGACGTAAGCACACGACACAAAAATCAACATCCGGGTTAGAAACTGTGTGTCCTTTTGCTGTGATCCGTCCTGTGGCCGCGTCTGTGAGAGCTTCAGCCTCCGCCTCTCCGCCGTACGGACGGTGATGATGATGATAATGTTGCTGATGGTGATGATCAGAAAGGGGCAAACGGTCCCAAGAATCAGCTGGAGGGTTGATATGACCGTTTCCATGCTTTCATAGCCAGGAATCATTACGAATAGGACCTCTGACCCTGAAAGGAGCGTGGATGAATATCCCATGAAAGCTGTCTAACACCGTCGAAGTATGTGATGTTCGCGTTTTTGGGGTGGCGACTCAACAGGTGGCAGCACTGTGATAGTAATCAATTCATCATTCATTTGGCGCCATCTGGATATTGCTGATGACGTGGAGCGAGTCTTTAAGAGAGGAAAATGTCCATCCCAAGGCGCTTCTCCACTTGAGGAGTGTTCTTGCGCAAACTTGTTCTTTATGGTACCTTAGCCTCAGAAAAACTATTGGCTGTCGTTTGTGCCATCTGGTCAAAGTGACAGAAACTCTCACTAGGAGGCGCTCCTGCCTTCATGAAGGCCTACGTACGTACCTGTCAGAGAGTCTTTGACATATTCCATTGTAAAGAACACGGTGAGATTGAAAAGTGCGATAAGAGTTATTGAAACAACGACCGTTGTCTTTGCTCTTCTCGTGTTGCACATAGAGGGCACCACCAGCGGGAATCTCACAGCTATCAGACGATCAATGCTCATCTCGGCTAAAAAAAACCCGGATGCCATTCCAAGGACGAACGTGAAGTAATATTGGAATCTATACATGCAGTGGAAGGAAACATCGTGTCATGACTGATCATTATCGCTTCGCCGTCAGCCAGAGCAGACGACGATGGACGACGGGCGCCCGCAATGTGGCCACAAGATTGGTTCCAGATCTCACCGCTAGGGCTAGTATACATAATAACCCTAGCGGTGCGGTTGGGCACCAAACTACATAGTCGTCAACCCGAAGTTCATGCCGTCTGTTGCCAAAAGTCCAATGTGATTGTCTTGGAACAAAATGTCTCCGATTATTTAAGTAGGCTACTTACTTGATGAGCAAGTCCCGTCTTGAAATATAAGCCCCGATCCCCCACAATCTCTGCGGGAGTGGAAAACAGGATGATCGTAACACCAACAAGAGAGTATCAGCGATCGCCATGGCTGTCATATAGATGCATGGCGACAGGCTTCGGTTATGCTTCCTGTTGGCTACAAATATCGAGATGATGTTACCGGGGACGCCGAACGTGAAGGGGACAATCCAGAGATAATTCGTCACGATGTAGAAAACTTTCGTCAGGAGCAAGATTAAGCTTGGATCTTCAGTTGTTACCGTTTGGGAGTCAAGCGTCACTGTTTCTGCTTGATGGGACCGGGAACCAGGATTTGTTACGAGGTCCATTCAGATTGTAAGGTTGCGAACCAGAGGTAAAAGAAAATATAATCGAAGAGTGGCTGCGTCTGGGTATTATTCTGCTGTAACAACCTGGACGTAATGACCTGTGACTTGGGAAAAACTAACCCCCTGAGAGCTGGCTTCTCCTCCTTTCACCAGAAAAATGGATGTAAATGCGGCCCACCTATACAGACCCATGCTGAGAATGAAAAGAAGTTGAAACGAGGCTCGTTCAACGACGTCCACGATGTGAATTGTGGTGATAGACATTTACAGGACGACTGCTCTCTTTTGATACGAACTAGTGAAACTGTTAGACATTGTACAGTGTTCATCAGAAGGTAAATTTTGCTAACTACAACGATGATGTAGGCCTGTCAGCCAGAGAAGAAAAGTCTTTTGAAATATACCAAGGGCCTATCTTTCTTGGTTCATACCATCCAGTTGAAACAAGGCGTCGACTACTGGGTGGAACCTTCACGAGCAGCGTCGAAATACGGTCTCAAACAGATCGGATCTGCTGACTTGCATGTCGTGAGCAAAACGGGAATGAAAAACACTCTTGAAATTTGACCGACAATGTCAAAATAGGAAACCGGGGGCGAAACGAATGATGATGAAATTACATACTCAACCAAGATGAAACGCGGTACTTGTTCTATTGTTTAGGAAGAATAGCCTCACAACGCGCGTTTACAACAGTTTCAAACTCAAACCCTTGAACTTGTGCGAAATCGAATAACAATGGCATTACGGGCCTACATGATATCGCAGCTGAAATCTTGAGGTGCTTCGAAAGAACTGGAACCCCCGAAACACCAACGCAAACGTCAACCTTTTTGTTCGGTGGTCTCTTCCTCGCATCGAACAATGAGACTGGCATTTGCGTTAGGACGCGAACGCCAATCCCATTGTTCGATGCCCGAAGAGAGCACCGAACAACAGGATAGACGTTCGCGTTGGCGTTTCGGGTGCTCTGCGAAAACTATTATAATTTTCGCAGCCCCCGAAACGCCACCGCGAACGCCAATCCCATTGTTCGATGCCACGAGAGAGCACAACAAACGCCAACGTTCGCGTTGGCGTTTCGGGTTCCGTTTATGTTGAGAGCACTTAACTGTGAAATCGGATAATTTGATACTATTTGCCTCCCACGCAACAGAATCGACTCATTATCATTTTTAAGACTTCTTTAGTATCTTCCCTATACCTTCGTCCACCTCCCAAACAATACATGTAAAAGTTGATGGCATAATTACAGCACCACCAATCAAATAACACCCAAGCTTCAATGGTGTATCTTAAATTCCAATAGGAACTTGACATGTCGTATAGATTCGATATTTCGGGAATGTCATGTATGATGTACGAGATTCTATAGGGCAATGACGTGATGACGTAAGCACACGTCACAAAAATCAACATCCGGGTCAGGAACTGTGTGTCCTTCTGTGATCCGTCCTGTGGCCGCGTCTGTGAGAGTTTTAACCTCCGCCTTTCCGCCGTACGGACGGTGATGATGATGATAATGTTGCTGATGGTGATGATCAGAAAGGGGCAGACGGTGCCAAGAATCAGCTGGAGGGTTGATATGACGGTTTCCATGATTTCATACCCAGGGACACTGAAGAACAAGACTTCTGACCCTGAAATACAATGTACATGTACGTGGATGAATATCATTCACAATTACGCTTTACAGCGTCACGCAGACATCCTTTCGATTCGAGGTCATTTCACTGGGCTCCATTGCCTCCCTTAATGCCGTGACAAACGTATTGTGTTTTAAAAGGATGCATGTCGTGGGAGGACGTGACGTCACTGTCATGGATTTGACACTCCACAGGTGGCAGCACTGTGAGATCATCATGTGATTGGCCAAAAAGCAGCCGATAAAACACGCGTTGATTGGTCGCTTTCATTCGACGAAAGAGCAATCATCAGGGAGTTTTCGCAAACGCCAAAGCCCTCGAAACGCCAACGCGAACGCCAAACCCATTTTTCGATGCCATGAAGAGGGCACCGAACAAAAAGTTAGACGTTCGCGTTGGCGTTTCGGGGGCTTTGCGAAAACTCTATATTTTCAACCAATCAGGCTCTGCCGACGTCAGTCTAATCCTGTCGGTGAGATGTAGTCTCGCGTCACCAGCCTCTCTCTCTTACAGGAGAGAGTCTGGTAGCAAAGGCCAAAACTTTCGTTACCGCCAGGTGGCGAGTGTCCAGCTCAGAGCATCCGAATCTGATTGGCCAACGGCTGATTAAACATGGCTGCGCCCGTGAAACGCATGATGAACGAACAAGGAACGAAATAGTCCGAGGGAAATGTTACCTTTTTAACACGTTTTATCGTGGTTTTCACCGAGTGAATATGTAGACAGCGATCGAGCCTGGCCGTTTGAGGTGGATCGCTGATGAAATAAAGTGGAATTGTATTGTATCAGGATCGATTTACCGTCTGGCTGAACTTCGACTCCCTGGTCGGAAGTGACCTAATCCATGGCACAAAATGTAAGTCCTATTGCACAATCGGCTTATTCCAGCAATCGATGACCATGGATAGTCGTTCCTTCCGTGCTAAAAGGGTAAATTTTCCCTCAGACTCATTCGTTCATCATGCGTTTCATGGGCGCAGCCATGTTTAATCGGCCGTTGGCCAATCAGATTCGGATGCTCTGAGCTGGACACTCGCCACCTGGCGGTAACGAAAGTTTTGGCCTTTGCTACCAGACTCTCTCCTGTAAGAGAGAGAGGCTGGTGACGCGAGACTAGGTGAGATGAGGAACTAATCTAAGTCAAAGTTTCATAGGGCAAGATACGTCACCTGTTAGAGAGTCTTCGACGTATTCCATTGTGAAGAACACGATCAAATTGAAAAGTCCGATCAATGTCATAGAAATGATGACGGTTGTCTTTGCCCTTCTCGTGTTGCACATAGAGGGCGCCATCAGCGGGAATCTCACAGCTATCAGACGATCAATGCTCATCTCGGCTAAAAAGAACCCGGATGCCATTCCAAGGGTGAAAGTGAAGTAATATTGGAATCTACATGCAGTGGAAGGAAAGTTATGGGACAACGCCATGAATTACCGGTAGACCTACCCCCTTAACTCTGCCTGAGGTTTGTGTTATGTATTTCCCAAACTGTTCCAATGAGACTGACAATGCCCCCGATTGATACTTACTTGATGAGCAAGTCCCGTCTTGAAATATGAGCCCCGATCCCCCACAATCTCTGCGGGAGTGGAAAACAGGATGATCGTAACACCAACATGAGAGTATCGGCAACTGCCATTGCTGTCATATAGATGCATGGAGACAGGCTTCGGTTGTGCTTCCTATTGGCTACAAATATCGAGATGATGTTACCGGGGACGCCGAACGTGAAGGGGATAATCCAGAGATAATTTGTCGAGATGTAGAAAACTTTCGTCAGGAGCAAAATTAAACTTGGATCCTCAGTTTCCACTTCCGTTTCAACTCGATAGGATCCGCGGGAAGGCGGACTTGCGACCAAAGTCATACTGCAGGCCCAATGCCGTCGAGCGCTTCAATAAGACTGCGTCAAGAGTCTGGCCTCCAACATTCGGATTTGATGGGAGATGATATTTATAAAATATTATGAAAACCTGAGAAAGTGTATAGCTACCGGTACTCATGCGAATCTGATTCGTTATTGTAATAAGAATCCACACCCGCGGCGATACGATCGACGGACCCGAATGATTAGGCCTACACGCCTGGCCTTGACTCGAGTGGAGATCAATGCACCCCTTTTTTTCAATTTTATTAAGAATATAGGATAACAACGTTTACAGCATTGTACAAAATCTAATAACAATGGATATATTTTACTGACACAGCTAAAATCTGGCATGGCAACTGCCACTAAGAAAGGCTGGGAGAGGGGCGGTAAAAGACTGATCCGGCAGACGATCCAATTCATCTGAAAAAAGACACATTTTACTGCTGTAGACAATTTGATTATGTACAGAGGCAATGAGCCCGTAAATCCTGAAAGTAGGTACATGTATTTCTAAATGAAGGCCTTGACCCACTTTAAAGTTACAATACAGAAATTATGAGTTGCATTCATTATGAAGCACCCTGTGAAATATCCCGAGGCGAGTCGAGTATATTCCGAGTAGTTCCGACCACCGTTCGGAACATTCGTACACTTCGGGTCTTCCCGTCAACTTCGCTATGACGTTCTGAGAGATGGCGGTCGTGCGC
The DNA here is from genome assembly GCA_002633025.1 of Notospermus geniculatus. Taxonomy (NCBI): domain Eukaryota; kingdom Metazoa; phylum Nemertea; class Pilidiophora; order Heteronemertea; family Lineidae; genus Notospermus; species Notospermus geniculatus. Next base: position 27,759 of record NMRB01000778.1, on the reverse strand, counting down.
GCGAAGCGTGGAATTCGTGCGACAAAATCCTGCCGGATCCTACATTTATTCAATGATTAACGGACGATTGGAATGAATAACATGAATAGTAAAACAACAGGGCTTCATAAAACGCCGATTTCAAGGTGGTAGCCAAAATAGTTTTTGTGTAAAATGATTTTTTCAATGCAAATTTTTGGACGACAAGAAGACGGTCGTCGTGGTCGTCGCTGGCGTTGTAGCTTCCGTGTGCACCGGGATGTTTCCGTCTGTCTGGTGTCTTCAATGCTCCGGTGTCGTTCGAGATTTTAGGGCACAGCCGGGAGGGTTTTAACAGTGTTAGCAGATCCTGCTATGTGCCTACTTGCCTAGCTACCTTGTCTGCCTGGGTGGGGTGTCACACCCCAGGTGTGCTACGGTACACCCCCACCGAGGAAGGTAGGCCTATTATAGGCCTAGGCCTAGTGAGATGATGATCGCATGGTAGGTAGGCCTAGGTCTACCGACTGTAGGCTAGGCTAGCTTGTCCAGTTGGAGTTATGTACCCTTCCCTTCCCTTCCCTTCCCTTCCCTTCCACCCTGCTACAATGTGCCTACATTATGTGAGAACCAGCTCTCCTAGGCCTAGATCTACATGTACCAATAGTTGTTGGTTTTTTATTAATAGGCCTCTATGCAGTAGGTCTACGCCTATTTGGGCAAAACCTTGGCCTATATCTAGGCCCATACTACGTATTTAATAGGCCAAAATACTAGTATGTTGTTTGCTGGGAAAGAATGTTGCCAGGATTCTTGCATTCTAAAATATGTGTTACTATTTCAGATTACAGCAGTCGTCCAGAAGATCACGACAAGCTTTCAAATCTCCAGTGAGCAATGGGTCCATCATGGTGGATGGTTCAGGAACCAGAATAATCTTTATCCTTTGATGGAAATCAACTGTCATTTATTATACAGAAACATATAAGGGTTACCTGTTTTGTCCTGTGAAGCCATTTTCATAAATTTGCACTGTCCGTCTGGCCTGAAAGGGCAGAGGTTCCCTGTGAACAGCACCTATAGCTTTTTCAAGAGAATTTCTGAACACATGAACATGCGTACCTATTATTACTGCACAATTTTTTGTTCAGTTTTATGATTTGATGATGTCATGATTTCTTGATTGTTGGTATATAGGTTCGAAGGCCAGCTACAGATGCCAAGCAAGTGGGTGAAGAAGATAGAGAAAGTCTCCAAAAAGAAATCAAGAATTTGGAAGAGAAGGAGATGGATGTCAGCCGACAGATAGAGCAACTTCATGAAGAGTATGGATCAGCTAGAACATGTAGAATTAGAGTTTCAAGTACTTGCATTTATACTGGCGATGTCTTTGAGCAAGGCCCTTGAAAGCCTGTACATGTATACGTGTTTTTCATTTTTGGCCAATAACCATATGATATGATAATAAAATATTTGATTGGGAATGAAGTAATGGCTTTGTCATCCTTTCATCTTCCTGTCATCTCTCATTCTTATATTTTATTAATACATGTACAGTTGTTACAGTATAGAGTATACTGGGATGACTGTTTTATTTCAGATTTCATCAAGGTAAGACCTGTTCCTGGTGCCAGTAGGGCTTGGTTAACCTTGTAGGCCTATATGTGCATACATTAAAAACATGCCATATGGCAGCTGGTGTAAAATGATTGTCTTCTTGTTTACTATAATCAATCTTCCTATTTCAGGGGATTTAGGGAGGAAGAGCTGGCAGTCCATATTCAGAAGCTCCACGAGTATAATGAGATCAAGGATATAGGACAGGCGTTACTTGGCAAAATTGGTTAGTCTACAGTGTCAGGGGCGTAGCTTTTATGGTGTAGGGGGCAAAATTGATCGAGTTTGAAGGGTAAAGCTGGAGGGGGGTCTGGGGGCCCTCCCCCCGAAAAACTTGAAAATCTGCACCCTCTCGGATGCATTTTCCCCACATCTGACACTGATAACTTGGCTCAAAGATGGGAAATGACATTTTAGAGCAAAAATTTGTTTTGTCACTTTTTGCTCTGCCCCCCACTAGCTACGCCCCTGAGTGTTCTACTAGTGTTGACTGGGCTTTAGATGCAGAAAAGACTGCAAGTGAAAGTCCCATCGAAGTGAGGGACATGGGTAGCTTCAGTTGTTCTCTTCCGTAGCATGCGTAGTGGCCAGGGCAAATAATGTTACGGCTTCGGCCCTGGTGGAAAAATCTAATGTCCTTTACTTCTTGCAGCTCTCCAACAAGGTGTCACAACCAGGCAACTGTATGAAAGATTCAACCTAAACCTGGATGACTGATTGATAGTGGTGAGATTTCTTGCTCTTGTTAGCATGGTGGGGGAAGGAGTATCCTATGATAGTATCTTAATCACAAAGTTCACACTCGGACAAAACATTCAATTGGTTTTATGTGTTTATTCCAAATATCTTACAAGATGTGCATATCACAATATCAACTGTGTGCATTATCTAAAATATATCACAGACCTGCCTTGATGCTAGATTAGAAATTTGTGAACGTTTTTTCTAACCCATCATGTGACTGGCTCTTGTGAACAAAGCCAGTACATGTAAGGTTTTTGCCCTGTGCTAGACAGTCTTCCGTCCATGTTGGTGGGTAGTGATGTGTTGTCTGAATGTGACGGGGAATGTGAATGGTGCAGGTTTTCATGAGTTCTTTTTCAAGGGCAAAGTTCATGAAGTGTACAGTTTGTGGTGGACTGTTTTGGCCCCACCTGCTGCTGCACATATACAGTTTCTCTGCAGCATTATTTTGTGCAGCTGTGTGAGACTTTGCTTCCGTGTACCAGCCTGTTATATCAAGCCTTGCCAACTGAAAGGCCATTTGACTGGTACAATCATGGGTCCTACATGTTACACTATTAAGCATATGTGACCCGGCGCAGCAAAATGAGTCGGAAGTCGCACAGAAGAAGACCGAAGCAACCAGACAGCAACCACAGAAATCGACCAAGTCAAATTTCACAATGGGCAGACAATCCTGAAATCAGCGAACCGTTGGTGTCACCTTGGACATGTTGGGTCTTCTTATGTTTGGCGTGCCGGGTCACATATATTCTGCGGCTAATATGACGAAAGTTTAAGGCAGAACAAAGGTGAACATGCAAAAAATGTACTCTGCTTTAGAGCAGCAGGCCTACGGAATTTTCTTTGAATCACATCATTTTCTGACATGTTCGGTGTTCTAAAAGTTCCAAGAAGTAGCGTGTTCATTGTCTCTTTGCATTTTGTTGGCATTCCACACTGTTAAAAATATCTGTAAATTTACAGCAGAATTTTCACTGCAAGGTTGCTGTAAAACATTTCACTGCAAACTGCTGTTTTTTTCACTGGAATTTACCAGCAAGATTACAGTTTCTCAGTTTTAAAGACAGCATTTGTTGTAGAATTCATCATACAAGTTTGCTGTCAAAATACAGTAAACGGGTGGTGTCAAAATACAGAAAAGTGCTGTGTTACTCTGCTGTCAACAAAGTGCTGTCAGCACTGCTAACAGTGCATTAAAGCTTTTACCGAGGTATGGTGCAGGTGTGTCGCAATGCGACAGCCTTCTAGTTGTGAAACTACTGAAGGATGACTGGTGCTCAACCGGGGACGCGTTCATTTCTGATCAGTCGCTTCAGCTGTTAGTCCGATTTGTTTGTTTCCGAGTTGTCGGAAACCACGAAAGTTTCAAGAAGGCGAGGTCTCCCCAATCTTCCTGACGTGAAACATCCTTGACCCTTTCAGTGCCAGTGGTTAATCAACATCCAAGTGGTGAAATCGTGCAGGAACCCTGTCACATTCACTCGAAAGGTTTCACTGACAGCTTTACATGAATCCCAAAGCATCTGACAGGGGGTCAAATCCTTGGCACCGAAATCCTGTGACATAGGTGTTCATTGGCAAGCCCTCGACACTGAGGTCTGTCCAATGAATACCTGTGTGACGGATCTCTGGAACTATCTCAAGTGTTGTCATTTCATTTTCGACCGAAATAATTTGGACAGTGAACATGTTGAAAGTACGAAAGCCCAGAATGCTCATTCAAAATTCAATATTGAATTTTGAGTTATTCTGGGCTTTCGTATGAAAGGGCTAAAGGAGGTCTGTTGACCAAATAATGATTAATCCGTAGTATTTTCTCGTTTCAAAGTCATGATGGTGGTTACCATCGAATCTTGTCACCTATGATTGTCAATCACATTCCCCAGTCAGGATGTATCGTATAGTGCCTCGGGATCACTTTCTGTGAATCAGTATAGATGGAGCTTCTGTTGTTGACGGGATCGATATCGCGGTAGTTCGGCATGTGGTGCCATGTTGTGTGTTGCCAGCGGTTCTTGCGGTCAGCAGGCGGGTAGAGCTGAACTGTTTTCAATCCTCTTTTGTCTGATTTCATTGGGTGTCCCGGATGAGACTGGCTGACACCTCCAGCCTGGCCGCTGCAGTGGTAGAAATGAGAAAAGTTCAGACGTGTAATCATGGTAGTCCGCAGGGAAATTGGTAAAGGGCGTAAGGCAAGTGTTATATCTGCCAGTGTTTCATTGGGTCGCTGTGTCCCCCTTATTGTTTGGGGAACGCTGGCAGACAGATCGACATGTTTCTCTGTCTGTCCCCTATTGTCAAGTCGTAGCTTATTCCGTCAGACAATAGGAAGAGAACACTCACAGATGGGAAACACAGGCAGATGTTACACCGGGTTCACATATAGAGCTACACTGTACACGGATATGCCGGCGAGGAATGGCTTCAGAAAGGGTTCATGACCATGACACATTTGTTTGCAAGCCCTCTCCGTGTAGGTGTATCCTCACCCTGTCATGCGTGTCCTAACGCGGACTTTATTTTATATTATGAACGTGAACTTACTTCGACAGCTGAAATAAAACTTGATTCAGTCGCTTCTTCTGATCCTGGCCGTCTCCCATCATTCTGGATGCAGACACCGATTGGAAAAACTTCACTGCCAGGTCTCGCTCTGAAAATAGAATGAAACCGTTTCTAAACTATCCACTTGTTTAATGTCTGTATGTCGTATTTTCTCAACAAATTGGAGGCGTATCAAAGTATTTGTTTTGTAATCTCGGAGTCATTCTGATGAACTAAATACCTTCATCCGTGGCATCATCCAGCCACTTGTTGACGGCGACTTTGGCGTCTGTTTTGTAAACCATCTTAGGCTGTCCAGGACCTTGTTTCCCTGCTCTTTGAGCAGCAAAGATTGCCTTCTCGATTGCTCGTCTCTCACAAGGCGCAGCATTTTCTAGAAGCTCCTGCGCCTTCCTCTGAAGGCCTGGGTCCAGCGAACGTTTTATAGCCTCTTCCTTCGCCGCCTGTGCTGGTTTTGGTCTCGCTGGTGACTTGGCTGGTAGGCGCGGTGTTGTTGATTTTGCTGGTATCACGGTTTTGGCCCGGGCGGGAACTGGTGTGGCGCATGCTAGTTCAGGAACTAGATAAACAAAGGAGAGGATACAGCCGTCACTTTACTCTCTCTTTCCATTATTATACTCCTCTATTTGGGACCTTATTCACGAAGCTCTTGTAACTGAGTGGGTAAACTATTGTCAATTTGGGGGAACCTATTGTTCACACCATCATCCTGACGAAAGATCTGCGTGCCCTTAGTTACGGGTGCTTTGTGAACAAGATCCCTGGGCCGATATTCATAAAACTACCGTACTTAAGTCAAAGTGTGATACTTACTAGTATCTTTTGTGTTGAGCAAAGGGTAAGTGTCACACTTTGACTGAAGTATGTTTATGAATATGGACCCTGAAGATTACCAGTGCCTTATAGCTAACATTTCTTCAACCAACGTCTCAAATGAGAAATGCGTTTTGGCTTTCATATTAAACCTACTCTGTCATGTCTGTAAAAACGTCAGATACTCGAAAAATCAAACGTTGATAGAGTACAGAAGAATCTTTTTTTCACACAGAAGAAGACAAAATCGACAGAAACACAAAACATAACATCAGTCTGAGAACATGTAAAAGAATGTCCTAGATTCTTCAAGAGGCACCTTCGCTGTCAATGGTGGGGCTTTCTTTGATAAGACACTTACATGTACACTGATAGTTCCAACAACACACAGTAACAGAAAAGGTCCTACTTCAGGTACATTTCACTGACAAAATTGTATGTGACACAGATAAATGTTGCTTTTTTTGTGCAAAGTTTCTTTTCTAATTATGAATAGAAGGCACATATGACTGTTTCGACAGATACAAACATTTTATGACACCAACATAGATGAGAACACCACGATATTACCAGATAAATACCTACGATTTATGCGAGACATTTTTCTTTTCTTTTCAGGTAATTTACTCCTGACTGGTTCTGGTACTACAGCGAAAAATGATCAAGAACAAGCTGATTGAAGATCAAAGTTGCTGTTCTGCTGGAAATAATACGCTATGGGCGCCTTATGGGCCGGAAGGATCGTTGGTGCAGAGAGTTATCACTACTGTTCTACACTTACGATGAAAATTTTGTCATCTGCGTCTATATTTGCATAATTCGCCATTGGCAGTGTTATCACCCACGACCGTTATTGAATATACATGTAACTGTTTGATGTAAATGTCGGACAGCTGGTGATCAGAAAATAGCATCACCGGTGTTGCCTGTCTCCGACAAGACACGAATAAATGACCATTTTCTGTATTACCCTCTGAATTCAACTTACTTTTCGGTAGCTGCTCTGACTTGACAGAGAGATCTGATTTTGCGGAGTGCTTGCTCGCTGAAATGAAATTGATATTACATGTACATGTTATAAAAAATAGATGGTGTTTATCTATTTTTGATGTTATTCACTTTCGATATGCATGATGTCATAGCCCAGACGGGAGTTTTGTAGTCCTAAATTGTTTTCTGTGAACGTATGTCTAGTATTGTTGATGTTGATGTATTAATACAGTACATGTACATCGCTCAGGCCTACCCTCATCCGTTCGTCCCCTGGTCCATCATCATACGGTGTCGGCCAATAAAAGAGGAATCTCTGTAAGCGTCTTCTATGAAAACGCAGGCTCAGTATTTTTGATGTTGATGTACTACCGCAGTACAATTGCACTGGCCTGGCCTAGTCTAGCTCCATTGCACCTGTGATCCAAAAGTGTTTTTTAAACATTACCCACCTTTACTTTCCCTTGAAGTGCCGCGAGCAGAACCGTCATTTGAAGCGATCCGTTCTGGGATCTTCCAGTTCATAAACATCTGAAAATAGAATAATTCTATCAATTTCAATGCTCGTGTTGCGTTTTCCCAGTCACTCTTTTCTTCCTTATAGGTTTATCTTGATGTCTTGTCCGAAGTTCTGCTTCTACTGCTGTAGTGGAGTGCAACGTGTGGTTGTGATGTGGGAAAAAAACTTCATCGACGGAAGTTTTCTGATGATGAAAAAACTTCTCTCTATACCCGTTCTTATTCTACATTATGAAGTATGAATAGTCCGCGGCCAATTAATAGGTAGAGGTAAACATGTTTATTGTGGTTTTATTCCATCATCATGATTATTGGCATATTAGCAATATTAACCGGTTATTTTTTGTCTGGACTAACACTTGTCGTGTTTATCACTAATATTTTCATTTGGCTCAATATTTTCCTCTGGCTCATTGACGCTTATTCGAATTGCTACCGGTGTTTTCTTGTGTAGTGTTGTTATTGACCACTTTACTAAAATTACCAAAGAATTTCTGCGAGGTTTCCCTGGCGGCTGTTGTTTCTCAAGGGCCTCATCACAGCCCTTGGTAATTATCCCAACTCAATTATTCCGCTCAAACACATATCCTCCAGGGGTTCTGCAGTGTCTGCAAAGGGACAGTCAGGCATTGATTCCCTGACCACTTGGCTTGTGCAGCCAATCACAGCGGGGCGTGGCCAAGCTCACCAGCCCAATGGCGACATTCACACAGTCCAGACACTCCTATTTTGAAGGAAGCAGGACAATCTTGCTTGTATTTCTGCCCCCGGGCTAGTTCACTCTTGTGTTTTCTTCAACCCAGAGGGGCTGTATTTAGTTCGAATATTACTGAAAATAAATAGTTGAGACCCGAAGTAGACGAAGCGCGCACTCAGCGGCTATCTTGTCAAAGCATTTATGTCCCCATTTGACGCCCTCGATGTATTTAACATGTCCCCATTTGACAGTGTCCTCGTTTAGTATGTATGTAATCAATGCCAAACTACCACCGACCGTGGCAATGGTGGTTGCATCTGCGTCACTCTCCACATGCTTCGTCTTTATTTGGCGTCGATGAAACCAGTATCTCGTTCTCTGCGGAGGACAGGTGGTGGGTAGTAATCAAAGTTCATTAGCCTTAGGTATCTGCTTACTCGGTCAAGCTCGGTCTGTCGTCCGTGACGGCGGGAGTTCATTAGAAACATAAGTGCGTTGGGAGTTGGCTCACCATCATGTCCACGGATGTTCGACAGAGGTTATTATAAGTACGGTATCATGAGAAGTTACTGTTTACCTATGACATTGATTAGATTGAAATGGAGATTGTGGGTCCAATTGTATCATGTTGACGTTTTTTTCTCTTCCCCGGTCATTATTGTAATTAAACAGTGCTAAAAAGAGACGGGGATTGCCGACTCCCTGTTGACGTGTGGGCGACTCTCAGGGCGGAAGTCTAATCGCCCGTTTAGCCTCCTATAATCCTACCACTACTAAAGGTGTCTCTTTACCAGAGTCTTTTCTCGCACGAGTTGGCTCAGGATAACTAGGGATAGTCGTTTGTAAGGAAATCAATGGTGAATCGAGAGCCAACCCCTGAGCCAACTCGATGAGAAAACTCATTTTAGGCTTTAATAGGCTTACAGTATATACGTCTAGTATTTGGAACACTCTCGCTGGCCTACTCGGCATTTCATTTGTAGGCCCCTGTCAAAAAAGATATGCTTACGTATTTTCTTCCGTTCCATTCAACGGACGACCGTCCGCCTAACATTCCTCCTTTCTCCCCGGGAATAGCACCACGAACCCGAACGACAATTCTCCTTTCCCCTTGGAACAAACGGCTCCATCGCTTCGGTGTTATTTCTAGTTGCATATCGACTTATTTTAAGCACATTTGTAATGGCAAATATAAATATTTGTTTCTCCCGTAGAAAATGCACGCGATTGGCTTCGCGTTCGAGCTCCAGTGAAATTCGTCGTCGGATTCCACCGAGTCGTTGAATGTTTGTAAAACTCGAAGACAAGTTTGTTATGAAATTGGTTTGTGTCTCTAAGCGCAGGCATTAATGTTGTTCCATTCTTAATACGTTTTAGAACACACGTATATCACCATCCCATGGGGAAAAGTTATGGCAAGAAGCTTGAATTCCTCAAAGAATAGGAAAGACGTCCTACAGTAGTTTATCTACTTTTATCATCGGCAACAACCAAAGTGTCTCTCGTTATTCACGTATTTAAAATCCACAATGACGTAAATGTGTAAAAAGTCATTTCGTCCACATTTTACTCATATCCTCACAAAGTTGGATTGTTCGGGGTACTGGAGACGCACTTCGTTGGCAAAATCCTTCGGCATGCAATACAGGATTAGCTCAAAGTATTACTCCCTTCCGTCGTGCTAGCTTTTAATACTGCCCCACATGATGCCCTAAGTCCTGTCGTTCAAAAGCTATTCAGAAAGTGGAGGGTCAAAGCTTACCCAACACACGAAACTCCGACTATTAAACACCGATTAAAAACTTGGTCCTTAGTTGCACAGCACCGTGCTGTGAGCCTACACAACCGTCAAAGTCACTGAGGTCATGACAAACCAACTACCGCTAATGGAATGCTTCGAAGTATAACCACTTGTATGATATTTACTGTTAAAGTTGAGGTTCGATTAAGGAAAATTTGGGATGCGTAAAATCGCTGAGAGCGACGATTCGGGCCTTAGATAATCATGAGGCGAGACAGGTAGGCCTATTATTGATACAGTTGGTTGGCTCGGATAAAACCTGTCATTTAGCCGAGCAGGAACTTGGTGAGGTAGCGTCCTCAGTGAGGGCAATTATCTTTTCAACTTTAGTCGGCCTGTGGTTGATGATTTTTGGCTCAGTGTTGTGGGATATCGAGGTAGTCGTTGCTGGAGATGACAATCTTTAGCATTTCAGTGCCTTGCGAATTTATCTGACGACGTGACCTCTGAGTAGCACCACAATCGTGACAATAGGCTAAATATGAGCATCTTAGAATAATTGCATTTCCTCGTATACGTCCATCACGGCGGTCAGCTCACAGGCGTATCACTATCAGTGCGGTTGTAATGTCTATCCAATTATCTGTGCTAGGTGGGATACCCTAATCTTTTCTGCCGGTGTCATCAGTTCGTTATGTCTTGTTTCTCCGGTGTGGCAGTCCCCAGCAGTGGCCTTCACATCCAGATCGTAAATTCCGGTGTCTTTCTGAGGATTTCTCATCACACACTAGGCATAACAGAGCCAGCGTGAAACTTTTTTACGGGTCTTGCTCGTCTCTTCTGTCAGCCATAGCTAGCTGCTCAAAGACACAGCGTGATCGCGGGTGTCGTGGTTCCGTAGTATTTCAAATTCATGTAAAAAAACTCCATTCCAAGTCCAAGTTCGTGCAGAGTTCACTCTTAACTCCATGCATCTGGATACCTAACAGTTTGAAAGTACGTTTCCCTTAGCACGCAGATCTTGAATTTAGAGATTATCCTGTTCTACCTTGAAATCATCATTTACAACGTGTGAGAAACGAATATCTCTCGTACATATGCAAAATATCAAACAAATGCCCAGCAGGGTAAGTAAAAGGCTATTACGGGAATTCGCCTCGGGAGACAAGAACTGGTCTCCACGCTACTATACCGAAATACATTCCGACCTAAGAAAATATTATTGGTGTTGGGGTTTAAAAGGTATTATATTTTCCATAATTATTAAAACCCATTTAGGGATCGTCTCCAAATTATTTTCGTTTCAAACGCGTTTGAAACGAATGTCAATATCGTTTCAAAATCGTTTGAAATTTTTGTAGTCCAACGAAACTGAAGTGATTTTCCAACGATTTTCAAAACGGATTTGAAACGAATTCTCCCCAAACGAAAAGTATCCACAACGAAGAGCAACGTTTATCTGCCCAACGAAAAGCAAACGTTTCATGCGCCAAATAGAATGCAAAAACGTTTTCAAATTGTGTCAAACGAAATCCAAACGAAATGAAAACGTTTTTGCTTTTTTGGCGTCATAGGTGCAGCGATAGGCCTCTTGTCATGATGTGCATGTCATTCTTTCCGTATCAAAGGCTATCGGTAGTGAATTTGATAGGCCTATAGGCCTACTGTCGTTGACATTTCAGGTCGGCATTGGTTTTCAGTCCTTCAGCTCATCCTCCGTTAGGCCTATGTCCGTTGTATTCTAGGCGTACCGGGTAGGCTTATCAATTTTAGGCCCAGGCCTAGCCTATAGCCTAGGTCTTTAACATGGTAAATATGCTTCCTTTATACATGATGATGAATAATTTATTTCCATTTTTGACTTCTGAGGTCGCAACCACTGACTTCTGAGGTTGATTGTCTGGAATGAATTGATCATTATCTGTTTTAGTGGCATTTTCATTTTAATATCTAATAGGCCTAACTATCGGTAGGCTATGTCTTGGCCTACTGATCATGTACACCATTGTACACATTGGTGTATGGTGCTTCATCTCGATCATGAAATAAATTTATTTTCATTTTCAACTTCTGAGGTCATAAGCACTTGACTTCTGAGGTCGATCGATTGGAATGAATTCATCATGATCTGTTTTGAATTACCATCATCTATGTAATCATGTCGTACATGTACTTTGTGCATTCAAGCACCCAGCCAAAGTTGGATGTTTCGATCATATTAAATTGATGTAGGCCTAGGCCTCTATGTTCCGTCGACCCATCCTCCTCGGTCGCCAGATTCGGCAAACGTTTGGAACAAACCGTCTGTGAAGTTTGTGTCAACGATTTACACCCAAACGTTTGGAGCGAGGGGAAGAAAATGTTTCAACTTCGTTTCATACCATCCAAACGTTTGTCTCTGGAGAAACGTTTCTCATGACAAAAATATCAAACGAAATTGCAACGAAAATGTATGCTATGCCAAACGTTTTTCAGTCAGTTCTCAAACGAATTTTTTCGTTTAAATTTCGTTTTGAAGAAGCCGTTTCAAACGAATTCCAAACGTTTCTATTTTGGAGACGATCCCTTAGTTCGCATACTTGCACTGAAATCCGGAGAGTGACGGACTTGTTTAACCAATTCCCCAATTTGTCATTTGGTTCCTGGGCGGAAACGCTTTTAGGCCGAAGCTACATTACCAGGGAAAGTGGGAACGTCTCCGCCATGTCCGCTGCTGAAGAAGTATAATATTAGTCGAATGTCGACAAGCCCATGTCTCCAAATCACAATTCGTGACAGGAAGGCGCTGGTGACGTGAGAGTTTTGTCGTGCGAGTTGGTTCCTGGGAAAAACCACAGAAAAACTAAAAACTATCGGCAGTTTTGTGTCGTTTGTTCTCGGCGAAAGTCTGCAGAAAACAGCAAGTTGTGAGTTGCCCATTCTGAGCTATCTCACCGGGAGCAGCGCCTATAGTTTTCCTGGGCGCCATTTTTCATCGACAGTCCGTATTTTGGCGACCTCCCACCGGAACTTCATCGTCGATGTAGTTCAGGACAACATTATGACGTACCGTAATCATCATGGTAATCTTGCAAAATCGTGAAGAAAGGGTTTGAAGAGAGTCGTCTTATAATGCATAGTTTATGAACCGAATCCTTTCAGTTACTTGGCCTTATTTAATTCGTTAGTTTTAATCTTTACCCCATCGCAGCAGGTTTTGAGATTAAAATCATGTAATCTTCTGTCTTGCCGACAATAAGACTTTCTGAGGGTAATTTGGGGTGTTAGACAAAGTGCGTCTCCACGGAGATGGATGTCTCTCTTCCCCCAGAGGTGACAATTTCTAAATCGCCCATTCGCTTGCCGTCCGGTTCTTACAGGTCGTCGCCCTGCTCCTAAAGATCTCTTTTGTGCCACGCTGGAAACATGTTTCTAACATTTAGAGCAACATAACGTCACCTGGCAGGGCCCACGTTGTCTTCTGTGTAGGCCTAAACATGTAAAGGGGAAAGGAATTTGCCAACATGCTGTTCAAATGTTGCTGTAATTTGATGGCAGTGTTCAGGATCAGAGGATCATGTTGCTCAGGAACTTTGTTCAGATGTTGTCAGCGGACGCTCAGCTTTGGTCTCAGTTATAGCCTATCCTGGAGGTATATTTTATATATATTATATTTTATATAATATAAAATATTTTATACCTCCATGAGCCTATCTACTATTATGAGAATATCATACGCGGCCGCAGGTAGGATATTAATGTGAGCTTTTTGTGAGGGTAGGAAAAAGACCCCTTCCAAATCAATTGTTATTATTGGCTACCAGGCACTCATTGCTTGTAGACTCACGAACGCCTTCATGTTTACAAAACAAAATGGCGGAAAGCGAAATGTTGTTTCCTTTCAATACATAGCAAATTGAACTGAGTCTCTAAAACGCTTCAAGTTGCAAACAGAATATCAAAAACTCGATACTCACGGTGGGTGTAATCCCGTCCACTTCACCCCGGGCTAAAATACAATCTTACACTCCTATTTTTTTAATCTCTGCTGGAACTTTTTCCCGTTTCTTGTCCGTTTTCACTGTTAGTTTCTAAGGATAAAAGTGGATTTGCTTTCGCTTGAGGCCTCCACAGGGAAAATCCACGGGCCTACCTATTATAAAACTGGTAGAACACATAGTAGGCCTATGTATGAGGTATAAAAGCTTATAGACAGGGCTTTTGACAGTATGTCTGTGTCTCATTATCCGGGCTCAATCACCGATACCTTAGGCATGAATACTTATAAATATATAAATGAGTTCTTTCAGTCTATATAACAATTTACTTTTCGGTTTAGCGGGTTGGTAAAATAGTTTCTTTGAATTTGATAAGACTGTAACCAGTGGGATGTCTAGAATATGATTGTCTTTCGTCATCTGATCAGGGAAGAGTCCCCGGTGAACTGTCTTAAACATAAATCCTCATGGATTCGTATTCAAATGTTTTTTTTTTGAAATGTGATTTATTCATGCATCCAGCGATATATAGAGCAAAATGCCCCTTTTGGTTCTTAATAATGCTCGTCGTGCAGGTCAAAATTTTCATCAAAGTTGCTGAATACGCTTGATAAAATCTTAGCCGTTGGTCTTGTCTACAGTACATGTTCACATTTAAACCTTGGCACTGAGTAAGCATTTCCAAAAAAAGGGGAACGAGAAATTTGACTGTGTAGGCCCATGGTGGGCATAAGTATGTTGTGGTATGGGCGACCAGTTGTCAAGGACCAATTATGCGAAAAATCCATTGCTCTTAAATCTGCAAATGGTTCCTCTGAGTTTGGAGGCCCATCCGGGGCCTCTTCAATCGAACCATTCTTACCAAATAGACATGACATTGACACTCCAGGTCAGATACGGCCATGATTCTTTCATTTTGGAGTCAATGTTGCCAGAGAGTCTCTCATATTGTATGACACCAGTTTTAGTTTGCGCTCAGGTCATGTCAGCCTTTCAAACTATGGCCGCAACGTTGTTGATCACAACCAATCTCAAAGCCCAGAGATACGGAGTTCCGTGTTTTCGGTTGCTCCACTTGTACGTGAAACCGTGTGACTCTGCGTTGGAGATTGGATCAGAACCTCCAGCTCGCCGTTGGCCAACGCACCAACCTCTTGGCCATAAACATGATGAAGGATGACCCCTTTATGACCCTCGGGTTGAGGCCTTGTCATCTCGGAAATGTGCAGATGGCTCGCCGGAGATTCTGATTCTGTCCGCCATGGGCAGAATAGGGTACGTTCTGTGAGCTGCTGCCGGAACGAAATATTGCGAATTCATGTCTTTGAGATTGGATATCGTGCC
>NMRB01000777.1:227267-265715 GCA_002633025.1 Notospermus geniculatus | reverse complement strand
TATGAGTCGCTAAGCAACGTGGGGACGTGACTTTTTCATGACGCAAAATCCACAGTATGACGTCGCGACGGGTCGATCGATCGATGGCTCGCAGAGTCACCGCGTAGCAAACTCACCGGTGGCCCTGCACCTGGAAACGAGGTTCCATGAAAATTTTGTTGAAATGAGTTAATGGCATATTTGAAATAAGTAGGTCGCAATGTACATTTTGTGAAGATCACATCGATTTCGAAGCGACAGGTGTTGCAGAATACTCCTTCGAAGTTTGACTGTGTAATGCATTCTCCATTAAACTAAAACCCTTCTTTTGCTTTTTTCTCGAAATCGCCTCTGATACTGAACACCAACTCTTATGGGGTCTTGCCCAAGATGCCCTCCCTCTGCACGTGCCATCTGCACCTCGCTCCCGTGTAAAAAACCATGATATCCAGGACACTTTTTGTACATCTCAACTGGGTATAACTTTGGGTACTAGGTTTAAGATTATGTTATGCTTTTTATGATTATGCTATATCCAGTAAGCCGATCTGCAGTAGGCCTATTCCACACTTCGAACGGCCAAATTGTGCATTTGCACACGTACTTTCAATCGGAGAGTGACCACCTAGTCTCGCGCAGCCAGACCCTCGGTCTACGTCTAAAACCTTTGTGATGCTGCTTTGCGCACGACTATGATTTCTGTCTGACTGAAGTTCGTTAAATAGAGCGCCGCCATTTTGCAATCATGTGACCCCCAAAATGGCCAATCAGCATGGCTAGTGTAAACATCTGGATTCAAAATCGACCAATCAGCGTTGATACCAGCATTTCTGTATTCTCGTAACGAAAATTGTTGAGGTTGGTCTCAGTGTCTGTAATGTTGCGAGGTTCGCGCATGCGTATTACAGAGACTGAGTGCCTCAGTCTAGTGACCACCGCACTTACCTTCATCATCTTTTTGGTGAACTGGGCCCATATATCCACCGGGCCCCGTACGATTTTCCCAAACCAGCGGCTTGCCGTTGATTTTAGAGACAGCACGGGTCCATTACGATTTTCATTTTCGTTTTCATTTCTACGGTTTTCATTCCCCGGGGATCTGGGGCAATATGTCTGCTTTTACTCGCCGTACGGGCCCCGGAGTGGATATGTGACGGGGGCTACAGGCATTCTCACCACTAAAATCATCACATTTTTAGCATTCTTCAATATTATCCCCGACATTTCGCCCTTTTCCTCTCACGTAATCTAAGCGTGACTACTGATGCATATTCAAATCATTTGAAATTTCTGATTAGTGTTCTTGAATCATATGATCTCAGCGGCACACTTATTCAACTTTTCCAGATTCAGTATATATATAGTAGGCTTTACGTTTTATAGTCACCATGGTCTTCGTTTTATGGTAGGGTCTGCGTTTTATAGTCACCAGCGTCTTCGTTTTATAGTAGGGTCTGCGTTTTATAGTCACCAGGGTCTTCGTTTTATAGTAGGGTCTGCGTTTTATAATCACCGGGGTATTCGTTTTATACATGTAGTAGGGTCTGCCTTTATAACTACCGGGGTCCTCGTTTTATAGTTGGGTCTGCGTTTTATAGCTACTGGGGTGTTCGTTTTATAGTTGGGTCTGTGTTTTATAGTCACCAAGGTCTTCGTTTTATAGTAGGTCTTAGGTCTTCGTTTTACAGATACCCAGCCTGGTACCTCGGGCCATCGATGATGGCGCTGACTATACTCAGAAGCCGTTGTTGCCGTTAGGCTTGTTTTAATTGATCACTTACTTGTAAATGTACTCCTTTGGTAGAAGTAGTTCCATTCCGTGATCGTAGTATGTAAGAGGCCATTGCCATAACATTTGAAGAAGAACAAAATTATCACATACAGCTAACGCCAGCATGTAAACACACATGGTCACCTCTTGGTTCTTTGCTTGTGCAGCTACACAACCTGTAATGACGTTCCCAGGGATTCCCAGTGCAACAGGAATGATCCAGATATATCGTGTGAGTATCTCGATAGCCGCTCTGAGTGTTGCAATGTCCTCATCAAGCGTCGATACAGGAGACTGTTGTTCAATTTGGCCGCTCGTATTCATTTTTCAAGTTGTGATAAAGTGGTCATAACTTATCTACATGTATATGAGAAATGTTTACGTGCTCTAAACTCCCACTTGTGAAAAAGTGATCAACTTATCTATATGAGAAATGTCTTCATACTCTAAACTCCCACTTACTTGTCCCATTCCTGAATTCCGGGAAAAAATGACCAAATCCTAAGTTGAAGAATCGCACGCTGTCATTTTTTGCCAGGCTCGGGAGTGAGACAAGTAAGTGGACAGGCACCTTATCCACAAAGCTCCCGAAACTTTAAGGGTACGCAAATCCTTTGTCAGGCTGATAGAATAGGTTGTCCGCAAAAGGACAATAGTTTGCGCACTCCCCTAAGTTGCGGGAGCTTCGTGAATAAGGTCCCAGGACATTACTGTTTCTGACCATACCCCCACCCATTATCTTCAACTTAGGACTTAGCCATTTTTCCGAGTTCAGGAATGGGACAGGCAAGTGGGAGTTTAGAGTATTTGCATGAAGACCTCGACAAATCTACGTAATAGCCTATATACATGTAAGTGTCCAAAAGGTAATGTAATTTCAAAAAAAAGCGTTGCTCTTCAGGGTAGGCCAGAAAAAGTGTCATTTGAACAATAGGTAAACAATAGAAATGCTATTGTGCGAGGGACACTTTCTCTGGCTCACCCTGTAGATGAGACCTCCAACCACCTTTCACTGCTTTCATGTCCAGGTAGGCCTACATGTAGTTCATCGTGACCACAGATTTATGAACCGATTCAGAGTGTTGATTCGTCCACTTCTGAACGGTTAATATTCGAGTGGCTCCGACCGAATTGAATTACCAGAGTGTATCAGTACTGAAAAACTGTTGTTTTTATGCAGTCAGTCAAAAGGTGAAGTATCTTTATTTGTAAGAAATCGGAAACAGAATTTGCAGAATAATAGTATCTCGTTTCAAACAGTCATGACGAGATGTCGAACAGCAGTAAAATGATTTTATCAATATTAAAGTGTAACGGTAGATATTGTAAGTTCGGCGTTCGCTAGTAGGCCTAAATGTGTTGTGTGTACAGCTCAGACTATACACAATGTATAGGTCCGTCGCAAGGGCCAAGGCCAGGGGGTGGGGCAGAGCGTGAGTCTCCCAAACAAACTAACAACTCGGCACATAACATTTACCTTGTATATTAAAATCAGTGAACTCGTATAATACATGTATTTACAGCAATCGACACAGGAGATGTTAGCAGGTGGAGCCCAGGACTAGCGTCCAATGGAAATACCTAGTAAGTCACATTTTTGGAAAAAAATGAGTTAAGGCCAAATTCGTTCTTAATAAGTATTGTTTCATCATAATAAACAGCTTTTGTTTGCAAAATGTTCGCCAAAGCCTCGGAAAGACAGTTGTGCACTTACTCGGTTTTTACGTCTAAGTCATCAGAATTGTGACTTACTACGTTTTTACCTTTGCAAATTCAGCATGAAATCAGAGGTAAAACATAGCAAATTGCATTTAATCCTGTTGTATAACATATTTTTAATTAGAAGTGTTTTCTACAACAAAACTCTTCCAAGTTGTCATTCCAAATAAACCCATTTTTCTCGAAAACAACAAGATGTGACATACTAGGTATTTCCATTGGACGCTAGAGGAGGGAGACTGAAGATGTGGCCAGGTTGCTCCCTTTTTAGAGCCTTCAGGTGAGCACCCTGCTCACGAGCAACCTCGCCATACCAGAGCCAGCCGTCCTGGACCCCAACTTGAATACAATACAAAATACAGCAAAAGTGGCCTTTGCCACATTACCCCTCTTTCTTAAAAAGCGTTGGACACCTGCTCAACAAATGACATACATGTATTACAAAACAATGCAGAAATTTACCAAAACATCACAAGTTGCATTTACGCTGTAGTACACTGAAAAAAAATTCTAATCATACTGAGTACTTTCGGGGTACTCAATTTATCCCTGTGATGAGTAGAAAGGTACTCATATTGAGTAGAAAGGTACTCATAGCGAGTAGAAAGGGGTACTCATAGCGAGTAGAAAGGAATTTCAAATGCAGCTCCTTGGCCCGCTGAGTACCTTTCTACTCATCTCACGGACGAAATGACCGATGAGTAGTCCATATAAATTGGTATTTTATGTCCCCATTAAGTCGCTTCCGTCCAAAAATCCGCGATGGAATTGTGGACGGAAGCGATCGAGAACACTCACATCCGTCCAAAAGTCCTCATCCGTGATTGGTCGATTTTATGTGGATATTAATTCGCGATTTAATGGGGACATAAAATACGAATTTATATGGACATTAAATAAGTAGTGCGATTTTATATCCACATTAAAAACTCAGCTGCGATTGGTTGATTTAGTGTGGATATAAATTCTTGATTTAATGTGGATATAAAATCGGAATTAATGTGGACATTAAATATGAATTGTGTCCACTCCGGCCTGCGATAAACGATGACCACACTCTTTACGCTAGAGTCCCTCCCTCCGTGCACCCTCTCACGATGTCTGATCAGGTTTCATTTTCTTTGTGTTCCATAGGAGCACTCCCCTCATCGCCATGGGCTCAAAGGCAAGTTTCTGTATTCTGCCATCTGAAAAATAATACAGGTGGCTGATTACATGGAGAGAATTACTTTGGGTTTGATTTTTCTTCTACTTCTTTTATTTCTTCGAACATTTTCAATTGTAGGTTCATCTTTCCGGTCATTGGGTGGGGTGGGGGTTCAACTGGTAAGCCATCTGTGCTCCTAACAGTCTCTGTCTGCAGGCCCGGATCCAGGGGGGGGGGGGCACATGGGGCATGTGCCCCCCCCCCCTATTTTTTGAGGGGCAATGATTTTTTTACTGCATTTTTTGAAAATCGTCTATTATTTCATGTCTAAGATGCTGGGAAATCGCATCTCAGAGCTTTGATTTTTTCAAATTTTCCCGGGGGAGGCCCCCCGGACCCCCCTTCGTGTGCGCGGACCGGCGGTAAGCGCCAACTGAGGGCTTGCCCTCAGGGTTGTGCCCCCCCGTATTTCTAAACCCTGGATCCGGCCCTGGTCTGAGTCGGCCAGTTCATGTTGGGTGGAGCATCACCAGCGATCGGCTTTAGTCGGTTGTAGTGTATAATCTTAGGCTTTGCCCTCGGTTTGTCCTTTATTCTATAAATGGGGTCTGGTATCCTCTTTATGATTTTAAATGGACCTCGCCATGGCTTCATCAATTTCACACTTTTTCTCTTCCTCCTCGGAGGATCGTGGAAGAGGACGAAATTTCCCTCCTTGTATGGCTTGAAGGCAGTTTTGCGATCATATAATTCTTTCTGTCTGCTTGACGCCGCATTCAGATTGTCTCTGGCAATCGAATGCAGGTTATCCAACTTTTCAAGGAAGGTTGTGAGGTAATCAGTCGGCGAATACTTTGGTTGACCAGGGTGTGATGTCCCGAACATAATGTCCGCCGGCAGGACAATCTCTCGACCTAACATGTCTGGTGAAAATCCGCTAGACTCATGAACTGCAGAATTATAGGCCATGGTCACCAAGGGCAGATGAACATCCCAATCAAACTGGTTCTCATCAATGTACAGAGCAAGGAGATTGGCCAAGGTCTTCATAAACATTTCTTTGCATTGAGTTTTAGTCCGGCCTTTCTAATCCGTCCAAACACTTCTCTATGCTCCTCAATAGCCTTCTCAAACAGCTTTGCATGAGATATTATGTCATAAAGATACAAAGCACAACGGTCAATAGGGATCCCTCTCAACACTGACTCCATTAATCTCTCAAATGTCGCTGGGGCATTTGTAAGTCCAAATTGCAAGACGTTGAAGTGAAAAAGATCGGACCCAGGAACAGTGAATGTTGTCTTCTCCTTGTCGTTGGGGCTTGCCATTTCACACTGATAATATCCACTCTTCAAATCTAGCGTGGAGAATCACTTACTTCCTGACAAAGCATCAAGAGTCTCATCTATTCTTGGGAGAGGATATGAATCCTTCTTCGTTACTCCGTTCGGCTTCCTATAATCAACGCACAGCCTCAAACTCCCATCCTTCTTTCTCACAAGGACAACTTTTCAAGGAGGGTTGTAACCTCTTCCCGTTGCCCCCATGGGATTCTGCGAGGCACCTGCTTGATGGGGCTTGCATCCCCTGTATCAATACCGTGCTTTGCAAGCTGTGTTCTCCCAAAATCATCAGAATCTTTGGCGAAGATATCACTGAATTCTATCAATAGACCCTTGACTGCTCTCTTTTTCTTATCATAACCCTTGGTGCTCCTCTGGTATAGATCTTCTAATCTTAGGGTCCTGAGTCTTCCTAATCCCTTTCCCTTCAGATTCAACAGGCTGCTGTGTTTGGACCGACCTGATTTTTTCATGCGGAAGACTTGACTTCTCCACCTCCGTCACCGGTTCCACCCAACCCGTCACAGTGTTTCGTCTGATAGTATGCCACTAGGTTTTACCAGATCACAGGAGACAGGTGCTGGAGGATGGTAGGCCAGCTAACCCAACATGCCCAAGGGACAAGAGTCTGGTCTGCTTCCTTCAGAGGGTGGGTCAGGGTGGTCTACTCTCCACAAGCACAGAAGACTGAATGCCCCCTCTGTGGTATTGTTTTACAAGTTACTCATCAGTATCAGCATAATAAACAGAGTCAAGACTCAATGACATGTCAATCGGTCATATGAATAAAGACTAGCAAATGCTTTTACTGCAGATTTGTACAGCATTGCCTAGTGCATTTGTATTCCAAAATTCAAGTAAAAGCATTTACTAGTCTTTATTCATATGACCCATTGTCAGAACTGCTAGCAGTAAGATCCTGCATGCCCTGAGCCTCAGCTTCCAAGAAAAGACCATCACCATCAGAATGGTCTCCCTCAGTTTCAGCAACTTCAGAAGCAACACCACTGTTTTGGGTACTTGCAAACTTCTGAAACAATTGAGCAGCTTCCTTTGGGTCATCAGATCCAGCAACAGAACTACTTTCAAATGATGAATGAAATCTATCTAGTAAGTCAGTGTCAGTATTAACACCAGTGTTAATGTCTGAACCAGAACCCTGATGATGATCAGAGTCAGGGACAACTTCTACACTACTAAAGGAGGAACTATGTGAATCTGGATCTTCTGAGATACTAGCTGCCTTCCTTTTTGTACCTTTTCGTGGAACACCTATCATATTAAAGGGAGTGTCATCTAAGGTTACTTTTCTCCGTTTCTGCATGTACATCTCTAAAGCCCGCCGTATAATCGCGTCCCTCTCTTCAGCGGACCAGCTCAGGTGATTGACCTTTATGATCATGAGATCCTCCATGGTATCTGGGGCCATACTCAGCCTACGGTCGCTCAACATAGCGGTGAGTTGGCTAAAAAGCCTTCTCCACCATACTGTTGCTGGGGCCAAGGCAGAGGACAAATTCTACAAGTAAGCATATGTTTGGGAATTGCTTTGACTTGTAAGAAATTATCTTTTGCCGCAAATCATGTGCGCTTACCCCCTGATAGAAAGTCTCCACTGTGTTCTTCAATTTAATCCACTCTTTGACCAACCTGGGCTTGTCAATGATGAACGCTGCAGACTGGAGTGGCACAGAGAAATGCTTGGCAACAGTCAAGAGACCCTCAGTTTCTTTCTCTGGTTCACACCAGTTGGCAGGGTCCATCCAAAACATGCTTTTGATGGGGAGCGTACCTATGTCCCAGGTTCTATGTGTCCCGGGTCCTTTGCATCCCGGGTTCTTTGCGTCCCGGGTTCTGTGCGTCCCTAAAGACAGTTATTTGTATGCAGGGTTCTATGTGTCCCGGGTTCAATGTGTCCCCAGTTCCATGCGTCTGCCTCAATTATGATTGGCCTTGTCGCCATTTTATTCTCAAGTGGAGTCGACGAACTCATATTTTAATCATCATGGATAAAGTACATGTATGTATTATCATGGATAAAGTATGTATTAACTAAAATAAATCAACGTTAGCATTAATGTACAAGTACAACTTCCACGATGAAAAGCAGAAGTTCCAAGGCCCATCTATCATTACTCATATTCAATATACCAAACAATGACATGTACGTACGTGGATTTTTGGTAAGGTTAATAAATTTAATCTTCCAAAATGCAGGAGCTACGATGATGCTGAAGAAAAAAACCAGGGGTCTGTTTCATACAGTGACTTTAAGCTAATGGTACCATTAACTAAATGCATTTTCCATTTGATTAAAGGTACCATCAGCTTAAAGTCACTTTATGAAACAGGCCCTGGTGAAGAGTCAATGGACAAAATTATTATGAATTTTGATGCATATTATAACGGTTGGAAACATCACTAAAAAATGTGGATTAAGAATTTGAAAGCCTTCTGGTGGAGTGTGAAGCTACCAAGGGAATGCCCGCTGATTTATTTTAGTTAATACATGCATCCATGATTATTAAGATATGAGTTCGTCGACTCCACTTGAGAATAAAATGAGGACAAGGCAAATCATAACTGAGACACACACATGGAACTGGGGACACATAGAACCCGGGACGCATTGAACCTGGGACACATCACGATTCAGTGTTATATCTAGGATTTCAGAAGGGCATGGTGCAAACTTTGCGAAGGGCACTTCAACCTAGAAAAGGGCACTTTTCATTCGCGGCATTTCTTCTAACGGAATTTGAAAAGCTAAAAAGTTAAAAAGGTCTCTATAACTCCAGTCAACAGCCAATTTAAGCCAGTTTCTAAGGTGATATGACCAAAAGGGACCATGGAAAAGGGTCTAGGGGTACTAAAAACCTTTAAAAAGAATTTTTTTTTTTTTTTTTTTAGGGGCATGGCGCCCTAGGGGGTTAAAAAAGGGCACAATGGCGCCACTCTAAAATGGCCTAGATATAACACTGCACATAGGACCCGGGACACATAGGGATGACCCCCTTTTGATGATAGGTTCATCAAAACTTTCAAACCTCTTATTCAGACAATCACGGATGTCTTCAACCAAAGATTTTGCATTTTGAACCGCCTTGGCTGCAGATGTGGTGTGCGTCATCCTGTGACAAGTGATGGTTACATACTCCCTGTTGCAGGGAAGTTTTCTGGTGTGACCTTTCCTGGGAAACTAACAGGAAACAACAAGGGTCTCATCTACTGGTTCTCCCTGACTTGTCTGTGTTCACCTTTTCTTGGAGCACCTAGTCCTCCTACCAGGGCTACCATCCTTGTTACCAAGGGACTGATCCCCTTCCATGCCATCACTGGGCCTATTGAGAGAGCCTTCAAGTTTTCTTTCAACAGAAATGCTGCACTCTTGTAGACAGGAAATATTAGTACACGTGTCAGCTGTCAGTAGTTCAACTGAAGACACACAGGGGGACTTCAAATATACAGATCTGACCTCTCTCCAAAGTTAGGGAGAATGCAGACAAATTATCCAGGAGAACCTTGTAGTAGGCAGCAGTATACTGAGAAAGATGAATTTCCTGAGTTTCTTGAGGTATTTGAGATGGCTTTGGACTGGCCAGTTCATTTTGAAGACAGGCCACTAAGACACATCTTCACTGAGTTCAGGTAAAGACTCGGCTTCTCCTCCCTTGACCTTCACGCAAGCAAACCACATTCTGTGTTTAACGGACTTCCCCAGTCCCAAAAATAGCAACCAATCACGGCAAAGCTTGCACCGATCCAGTGCATGACGTGTTCCCGGTAATGACGTTGACCAATCAAAATTTGATGAAATGACATCATCGATATTTTTTCTTCCGTAAACGACGAAGAAACGAGGCTTCTGATTGGGCGCACGAGAAAATCCCAAAGCGTTTAACACGGAATCAGGCTGTTTGCTGCAGAGTGTAGGAAGAGGTTAGCTGATTTCTACACGATGCATTATGCAGAATGCTAAGACAGGCCAGTTGTTCAACACTGCACCCAGACCATTCCTTGTGTGGCCAATGAAACGTGTGCCATGGACCTTAGGGAAGGAATAGACAGAAACATCACGAATTTCACCCATCTTTCTCAACTGCCTTCTGAATCTACCAGACTTTTTACACATGTAGTATAAAGACTGCATCAAGTCCTTCAGTTCTGCAAACTGTGGTTGTTTCAGGAGGGAATCCTTAAGAGCTAGCTCTAACCTATGGCTGACGCAATGAATTTTCAGAAGCCAATGGCGGTCATCTTCAGTCAGTCTGGTCAAGAGTCCAGAATAGATTCCAGTGTTGACACTGGCTCCGTCACTGGTGGCTGAAATCATGAAGTTCACATATTTATTCCTTTCTAACTTCAATCCTTTCAAGAATGCATCATCTATGCACAGTTTAAGGTTTTCAGCGTTAGCATCCCCATATTCATCCATGTCAGCTAAACTGATGCAATAGTAGACTGGCAGGCCCCCTCTGACTACACGTATCATTATCAGTTCCTTTTCTTGTCCAGTTTTTCGAGCTTAGGAACCATCTGACAGCAAGCTGAAACTATGGGCAGAGCATATGATGACAGCTAGTTTTTCTTTTATTGCTTTAGGAATGAAGTGGACAAACTCTTTACAGGCCTTCCCATCCTGTTTGCCTGATATGAGCTGCACCCCATTACTTTTCTGACACTTCACCATAGTACCAAAACTTGTACGGGGTAACCCGTCAACAGAAAGCAGATATGCAGTCTTTAAAAGTTTATTGTAAGCTTCCCTGCCCAATCTATGCATCTGATCATCAATCCTTGGCTGCTTGTTGCTTCTGCTTGGATTGGGTGCAGGTCTAGAGCCAGAGCAGATAGCCTCGACATGGCCGACTGATCAAGTGTGGCGTCCCATCGATAATTCCCAAACTGTTACCTGGCAGACAGGGTCGCATCCTGGCCCATTCCTGGTGATTAGGCCACCTTACATACCGTCGGTAGGTGGAAAATGCGATGTTTGGCAACACTTTCGAAATTATCTCCGAAATGTACTTCTCACTTAATACTCCAAACATGAATGAAAGTATTGCGTACGAGGGGTACTGCCGTGCCCAAATTAAAAACAGAAGCAATTTGTTTGCAGGAGAGATAGGTCCAGGGCGATGCACTGGGGTGAGAATAGCCCTAAATGTCTCAAACATTTCATTGAAGTTATATATCACGTGAAATTCCTGTCAGAGTAAAAAAACAGGCGTGGACGACCGCCCAAATCGTTCAATATATCTCTTCCATTCTGTTGGTCGTAAAACTTGCCGAACAAGGCATTGTATGTATCTCCAATTTTGTCGTCACATACAACAATGGATGCTGGTGCTAAAGTTTGTTCTTCCAACTGAGCCTCGTTAATAAGGTAGGCCATATACAGAAGATTTTCATTATCCATCGCGGAGATTGTAGACAGTACATGTAGGCCTACTACTATCATGACTATGGTAGGCAAAGAAACACCACACCATGCATTGCAGGAGTGGGTCTACAATGAAAATAAATGCCTGTGTAATCGATATCACCTCGGCCGAGATTATTCCTGTTATCATTACAGTGGCACAAAAACTTTGCCCTTATTGTGTAGTGCTGCCAGCTGACCTCCCTTGATGACATTTATTTCAGAAGGAAAGCAGGGGTATTGTCCATGGACATGTGATCTCATACAATAGAAGTTTTGATGAGGTTTGACCGGACTTTTGGTGGCATGCACTGTCAGGATTCAGGAACAACTCTTATTGGGAACCAACTGTCGAAATCATAGAACAGAGAACTCTCCGCCACAGCAGACAAATAATTTTTTACTCTCTTACACACGAATGCTTTCCAAAATAAAATGTGATTCATTCAAAATTGAATAGGACTAAGTCACTAATTGTAATTAGCAAACGTAATCCCATCCAACCATGCATGCACACTTGGTGAATAAAATTTGACATCACGCACTAACCTTCCTAAGGCATCAAATGTCAGCTGAGCGCCAGGCCCATGGGCCTCTTCTTGATTCTACACACCAGGGCCGACGGAATAGAAAGCCCGATAGTGCTTTCGGTGCCTATCGGCGGTTTAGTTAATGGGATATCGCGTGATAACTAACTGGTGATAGGCGCCGGTAGCACTATCGGACTTTCTGTGCTGTCGGCCCTGGCATTTGGCTAGGAAGGCTATAATGTTCACTTCTCGTTCAAAATAGATTAGGAGAATAACGATCTGCGCCTGTTAACTAATCGTCTTTCTTCAATTTTTGACACACAAAACATTTTGACTCGTTACAATTTTCTTGTACAATGCAGCATTACGGTTTTGCTCTATAACAATGCATTAAACTGCTAAAAACCTGTTTCGTATCATCTCGAAATTTACGTCCACCAGCAACGACATAAAGATAGAAATTAACTGAATAGTTGCTCATCCACAGCGGTATCCCTAAAGAAACGCTCTCCAGTAAGTACCGAAGATTCCAATAGGTGGAATTTCCCTCATACATTGCTGCGACATCCGGGATGTCAACCACGAGATAGTAAAAACGGAGCGGAAGTGACGTCAACATGTACGCAACAGAAATAACAATGCACATCCGCGTTAGGTGGGCCTCGCCTCGTTGACGATCGTCAGATCTTTGTTTCTTGCTTTCAAGTTTCTGTCTATTTTCATTTGCTTGTTTAATTGTCCTGATAATGACCACATTGCAAACAGAAATGACGAAAAATGGCAGAAACGTGGCAAAGATCAACGTCAGTGCGCTTGTGATGATTTCAAAAACTGGTTCACTCGGAACGGAAATAATCAGAGTATCGTAACCTGAAAAACCATCATGGAATTTGATGACGAATGTGAGTGACTAGGTCTATCTCCACCGCATAACCAATAAAATATTAGCCGTGGTTACACTACATAAAAATACGCGTGTTTTTCCAGACCCCTGTCGAACCCGTGTGTACGAAAATCCCGGCGAGAGGTCACACTACTACACTGTAGTTAAGTAGCCCGGCGACAGTTGCGCTGCAAACATTTAACTCTTCGGTCTCACCATGTCAAGCTGGACATGCGCAGTAGGTTGTGACCGGGTTTGATTCTGGTGTGTGGATTTTTCTTTGCAATGTCTTGAACGTCCCACCCATGACTGTCATGACTGTATTTGTATTTCATTTTTCCGTCAGGGCCGACGCTATAGTATTATTGGCCCTGCTAAGTACGGAGGACCATCACAAGCTACTCATGTTCCTCACTTGGATGGGGTGTTTTACTCGCCCTTGCAAAGACACAAGGTACAGTCTTGTTAAAAAATAAAAAGACAGTGATGTTTTCTATTCTGCTGAGAAGCCAATGGTCATTTATGAGCAAGACTGCCATTTTTATACACCAAGATATGTTGCCTAAATGATGGCATACGAAATTTAGGATTTGTGGCGCATTATCATGAAACTATTAGAATTTCAAAATATCAAGAAAAAACACAATTTTCAGAATCTCCAATTTTCATTTCAAAATCAGCTTGGCATTCTTCCCTGATGATTTCTAAGAAATTCTGTGAAAAAAGTTTCGAAAAATCTCTTGTCGTTTTCAAGAAATATCAAAATATCATCAGAAAAACATGCTATATTTTGGGGGCATTTTAAGACCTTCGTTAAATTCTCCGTCTATTGAAGTAAAAATGATGGAATAATCAGTTGGACTATTATGTTATCATGATGAATGGCCGTTGATGAAAGAAAAATATGAAAACTATCGAATTTTGCAAAATATCAAATTCATAAAAACTGATGATATTCTGATATATCTGGAAAATGAGAAGTGATTTTTAAGTTTCTTCACAGGAATTCATTGGATTGACTGATGAATGATATCACGCTGATTTTCAATTAAAAATTCAGAATTTTGAAAAATGAAGCTTTTTTGATATTGATATTTTGATGATATTTTAGTGATATTTTGTCACAAACCCTCGATTTCGTATGTGATCCTTTTAACATCATTATAGGGCATAACATAATACAAGTTGAGGTTGGAACCTTCGGTATTAGCTGAGATATTAGCTGTCTTTTTACTTTTTAAAAAGACTGTACAAGACACCACGGCTTACTGTCCCGTGGGACGGACGTGAACAGCAGGGAATGAAATCCCATATGGCCCGGCCTGGATTCGAACCCGGGACCTGCCGCTTGCTAAGCGGACGTGATAACCACTAGGCTATCCGGCTCCTCATGAGTGGTCCATGGCAAGTCATCTGCATCCAGTCTAAATATTATCCCAACTGTTGTAATCTTTTTAATCTTAGTCGTATCTCTTTTTACGTTGAGTACAACAGGTACAACATTCTACTCTACGCAAAAGCTCGACACTGCCGCGGCAGTGTCGTGTTTTTACGTACATGTATAGAGCAAAATAGTTCGTAGCTGTGGGTTTAAAGGTGCTCTAGTTCGAATTGTAAACATTACGGTTTGTTTATTTACATGGTTGATTATAATAGTTATTTTTCCTCGGACAGGTGGTAGCACCGTGTATACCAAAATATTAATGTTATCTATTTTTATATCTATCTTGATAAATATTTTTGTAACTTGTAAATATATTTATGATTTTACGCTCAAAAACAAACAAAAGATTCTGAAAGGCGAGATTTAGTTCAATTTTATCTGATTTGTTAGTACCAGAAGTTGACAATAGGTGGCACACCGTAATGTTTACAATTCGAACTAAAGCACCTTTAAGTATCAAGATGAAAGTCTACTGAACAGAAAGTGTCTTGCAGTGTTGTCAGTAAGGAATAAAGTAGGAGGTGAAAATGAAAAAAGTAGGGGGCCAACTTGTTTTTGATCACGGGCGCTGGAGGTGAGGGCGCAGAGCGCCCGAGGCGAGCGTCGAAGGCGTGACGCCTCGATGGGGTCCAGTCCTCCCCAATTTTGATTTCTGAAAGGCCCTTAACTGCAATCGTGAGGTATTTCCTGATCCAAATTCCCCTCTAAAATCCGGAAGATTCTGTTGCTTTGGTATTAGCCTTCGCAGCAGGGCATGATTTTAAATTGAAAGGCCAAAAGAGGAAAAATTTTCAACTCATTCCTCAACTCATTGAAACATCACGAAATAGAATGATTCTATTCCGTGTTGTTTGAATGAATCCATTGAAATTACAGAAAATATGAATAAAATCTACAGTATTATATTATGATGGTCTGTCTTTATTTTATTCTGTTCATAACAGGTCACTTAGGTAACCGTAGGCCCCTACAAGAGAACTTCAACAAACATTGATTCCAGTTGGACACTGAAGTACTGGGTGACTAGTAACAATGACAATAGGCCTACTGAGATTCTATTCAGCCTCTGAGTCATAGTCACTCTCAGAATCTGACAGCTCGTCAAGTTCTTCAGGTTCAGGAAGAGGAAGTCCCAGCTTGAGGAGTGCCTCAGTGGCAGTTCTGAAGTCCTTCTCTCTCTCCTCAGGGTTTACAACTTTTCTTGCCACTGAGGACGGGCCTTTCCTCCGTTTTTTGATTGAAGCCCACTCGTGAGCAGCCTCTTCAACGATTTCAAGGCATTCCTTAGTGCCAAATGTGGGTCCATTTATGCTTACTTGCATTAGGCTCTGGAGCATATCCATCTCCAGTCTGTTCCTGCTCTTGGTTTTGAGTCTCTTCATACAACTTGCCCCCCTCTCAGGCCACGCATTGGAGACAGGGAGACTGTAGATAACTTCTACAATGCCTGGCAAAAGATCATAGTTGAGGGAGGACTCAAGTTGCATGAAGCGTTTCAGAACCCAGTCAACAGGTGTGAGGGTGCACTTTCCACCCCTAACTTCCGGAGGCAGGCAACTCTTCCACTTAACAAGGTCATACTTGAACTTGATGAATTCATCTGTGAGTTGCTGCTGCTTGTCTGGATCATCTGGGTAGAAGTGCCGAGACAGGACACCAATCTCCTGCAGCCCAAACTCCTGGAATCCCACATCACCCACATCTGGCACAAGGAGTGGATTGAATATGCCACTTGCAGCTTCCAGAACAGGTATTGCAACATCAAATCGCTGTTTGATATTGTCTTTCAATGCAGCTAGGTATTTGTTCTGGAAATTGCAAGCTGCTGTCCTGTCTCTCTCAGATAGATCTTTCCCTACAAGGTGAAGTCTACCAGGGTCTGTTCCATCTCCACCTGCAAACAGGTCATCTTGCAGCTGATTGATGGCGACCTCAGAGTCGCGCAACTCGTCAAACTTGGCGAACATGTGGTTGATGGTTGGGGACATCTGGGAAAAGCTAACAGTTCCTCGTTGGAAGATTTTGCTGAGAGTAGACAGTAATGGAAGCACGGAATGCAGAATGTAGAGTACATACAAGAACTTGATTTTGTCCATCTTGTGGAGTAACCCTACGGCAATTGCTTCATTTGACAATTCCCGCAATGCATGTGTCACCCCGATGTAATCATCAAAGACTGCCTTCACAGAAGCATCAAAAGACAGCCAACGAGTGGAGCATGCCTTCTTGAGCTTCTTCGTTACAACCTTTTGCACATTGGTGGCAAGTGCGTGATGATTATCATCCCCATCTCTAAGAGCATACTTAAGCTGTGTCTGTACTCTGGCGTAGATAGCAGTGCGCTTGTTAGAATTCTCAAAATACTGCCATAGTTGCCTAAGTAAATCTTGTACATCCTTTACATACGACATGTCAGCAAGCGTGTCCGTGCATCCTAATGCCAGACGATGGCAGATGCAATGGATGTTAATCAAAGTAGGAACTTCGTTCCTCAATCTTTGGGCAACACCATTGTTCCGCCCAAGAAACACACTAGCCCCGTCACTGACAAAAGAGGCCATGGAAGCCAACGCTATTTCTCTTTTTTGGAGAGCCTCTTTCAGAACTCTTGTGATTGTGACAGCGTCAGGTGTTGTGGAATTCTGCAGGATGTCTTCGACAAACAGGAAGCGGACGTTTACATCATTGTCCTTCACATACTGGACAAATGCTACCATAAGCTCCTTCACAGAAATATCTGAGACATCATCGACCAGCATTCCATAACACCTGGCACTGCTAACATCGTCGACAACTCGCTTTTCAATTGCCATGCCAAGGTGAATGAAGAAATCTCGAACAGTTGACCTTGAACTGTAGGGAAACCTTTTCATTAAGTTTAGCCCAGAGACCTGCATGAGTTTTATCAGTGAAAACAGTTTCCTATTGGCCACCTCCTCCTTCATTAGCCAATAGGCAGCCAAGAACCCATTGAAGATGACTTCATCTTTTGCCTCCACTGCCTCTGTGTATTCCCTCGTCAGTGCTGACACTCGGCTGAGAAGCTCATTCTCCACTGCTGACTGGTGTTGTTTGGTAGATCCATGGTCTACTATCGCACTTCTCTTGTACCTAACAGCTGGTGTATCACCGTAGACTTTAAAGTTATTTTGTGTGTTTGACACGTTGTGTTTCTTACAGAGCATACAGTACATACCTTTGTTTTCAACAAATACCAACCACCAAATACCAGTCTTGTTACAATATGACAGCGCTTTATCACCAAGCCATTTATGCCGAAACGTGCCAGATTTGCCTGATTCAGAATATACAAGATTGGTACAAGTTGATGGGTTGTTTGAAACATAACAGTCATAAAAGCTGTGCCTTTTGCCTGCCAAGTCCAACTTGTTCAACTCCTGCAACATCTCACTTTTATCTCTGGTCACTGTTTTTTTACTGGTAGACTGGGTGCTGGTACCAAGAAGTCCAACATCACTCACTGTCCTGACCTCGTCCTGCAAAGAAAGTCGTCGGAAGTCCTTTATGTATTACAACTACCGGCATCTGACAGCGAAAGACAAAAGATTTCAAACCACCTAGGCCTATAACCAAGGACACTAGGCCTACTAGTATTATTCATCCGTCATACCTGCACCTTGTCAACAGTGTCCCTCTCACCATCCACATCTTCCATGACGATCTCATCTGTTAGTAACGGTGGTGGCTCATTGGCTGCCTCTGTTGCCGGAGTAGGCCTTGTGGTGGTGGGGTTGTCATTGTCGGAGTTCGTCTCATCCAAGTGAGTTACAGCTTCTTCATGTAGGCCTACAGCTAAAGGCGGAAAAAAGAAAGCTTTCAATTTGATATGTTCACGGGATAGGTTAGGCCTGCTGACGGTCCTTCAATCTTTAAAATCGTTTTCACGAAAGTCCAGAGTCCAACTCGTAGGCCTATCCTACTCTCCATAACATTAACTGTATATGTCTTTCAATTTCAACACTCCTCAGTATTTTATCCTACGATTTCACCACGTGGCGAGGCAGTGGCACTGGTGGCGCCACTCAAATACACAGCGATACCTGTAGTACCGAAGTGGGCAGTTGAGGAACTACAACTTCACCACGCCAGGAAAAACGCCCTTGACGGTGGCGCCATTCACTACATAAAGTGCTGTTCAAGCGGCCATTTGAAGAACTAATACACCAGACGACATATGAAAAGTTCGCAGGCATGACTGACAGATGCCATGAGTTGTCACACATGCCTACGGGACAATGTTGGGAGAAAAACAAAACTTTTATCAAATATATTCTTTATTGACATCATATAAATATGATTACCTGCTCTCTTGAAGAACCCGAAAGCCTCAAGAGTCCCGCCAGGGCGCTTTTGTTGCCGTGGAACATGAGTGGTGGGCGGTTCATCCATCTTCACAAAGCAGGCTATTGTTCCCAGCAGCCACTGCGCGATCCGCATAAATTATTGATCGGCGCATAAATTAAAAGCCAATATATGGCGCAAGGCGGGAGCTGTGCGTCGGCCACATGGTAAAACGGCGTGTTCATGTCGGAGTCGGAATTAGAAATGGAGGGGAATTGGTGGTATTGAGTTTCTGGAGAATTGAGGCATACTGAAATCCACAATTGATACCGTGATTTGGACACAGAACAAGCTGGAAAAAATCCCTTTTTTGAATTTTTTTGGTCAACCTTTCAAAAGTAGCCGGCCCTGAAATTGGAAGTAGGCGACGTTTTTGGCCGGCGGCCGGCTTCTAATGACAACACTGGTCTTGAAGTTATGATGCCTAGTGAACAAAATTCATAAACCTCCAGTCAGTAAAGCAGCCGTTATTGTCACTTTTTCTCGACACTGCCGGCGCCACCATCGCCCGCTCCCAACACTCCAACACCAGGGACTAACTACATGTATGTTGTCGATGAATAGATCTGATATAGGCCTACTACATACATATATTTTCATTCGGAACTTCCGAAGGCAACTGCTCGGCAATTTCCGTAGACACTCGCATTTTCCCCTTGGGACACAATTCCAAGGCAGCCATCTTGACCGCGCAAGGATTTCCATGGGTATCTGGTGCTTTGGATGCGGTCGCCTGATCACACTGCAGCACCTACGCACTAGGTAGGTCACACAGAAACGTTGTGTTATTGGATCAATACTTGGCAGATTGGGTGAGATACCGGTACGTTTATATATAATATGCCTTATCTTATCGAGCAAGTAAGGTTGAACATCTTAACAGGCCAAAATTCTGCCAAAGTCCCACGGTCGGTCACGTGGGTTTGTTGATAAACAATATGGCTGCCTTGGACTTGTGTCCGAGGTGAAATGTGCCGCCCAGTGGACAGATAAGCAGTTCGCCTCAGGTCGTTCCGAATGACATTTTGTAATGGTTTTCTATAGTTCGTATTGCTGCCGCTAGGTGGCTCTTCTACCTCGGCAATCAAAACACCAGAAATCGATCGCATACCGTGCTTCTTTAAATCGGCAAGGAAAAAGGTATAACTATGAAATTCCTAATTTCATTTTAAAATGATGGCGATGCAGTCTGATCGGTGATAAGACAGTGATGAGGCTTTCTCAGATTCCACCCCTGACAGCATTTTACCTGTATCTGGATAACGAACGAGTCGAAATGCAAAGAAAGTGGTCAAATTCAAGCAGGCTATGATCACAAAACTAACTGCCACGATACGTTTAGTTTTTTTCACAGTGCATAGGCGGCGTGATGCCAATGGAAATCGCACTGCTATTAGGCGGTCACATGACATCATGGCCAAGTATGCACCCGAAGACATTCCGAATGTATACTCGAAGTACCAGGCTGTTCTGAAAAGGAGATGATATTTATATAAGCTGACACACGTTTGTGCTTTAGGGGTAAACATTTTGGACGTTTTTAGAGTGGGCACCACATGCAACACATTAGTAGTAGTTGCNCACCCCCCCCCCCCCAATCGAAACCCTGGATTCGCCTTAGTTTTATTACTTTGGGTAGGCAGCACGCCAGGGGAGGTGAGCAAGCATTCTGTTCGCCACCGATCTTCTCGCCAGCCACCGCAGACTGGCAGATACATGTATCGGTTTTGGCATTGTTGATATTTCGGCGAACATTGTTGGCGAGGAGATGCCACGCATCCCTGTCCAGCGCACACCTGGCGTCAACAGCCGATTTTGCTCGGTGGCGCTCAGACCGCTTGCAATATCGCATGGTGTGCAGCCAGCAAATTTGTATGTGAAATACTTCGAGATGAGAACCGTACGCAGGAGAACTCGTTTCGTGACTTACTTGTAAATGTATTCCTTCGGTATAAGATAATCCATCCCATGGTCAAAATATGTAAGAGGTAACCACAGGGACTTGAGGCATGCATGGCAGGGGTGGTGGGTGTTTCCGAGGTCCAAAAGCACCCACGGACAGTGTCCTGACCCCCGGGGTAAAATACCCCAGAAATATGGATATATAATAACAAGGGATCTAACTCCAACTCTCAGGCAGACTGGTGTTTTTAACTTCAAAGCTTGCTCACAAGAAAACCCTGACACTTATGAACGGGAAACACAGCTATTTCCACTCAGAAATTCCTCATCTTTCAGAAAAACACAAGAGTTTTACCATCAAAGGACCCTAAAGGGCCGAAAATGCCCTTGTTTCCTCGCCAGACCCCCCGAAATCACATCTTTGAAAAATTACTGGCAGGACAAAAAGTGAAATTTTCACGCTGTTTATGGCTAGATCTCCGCAACCATTCAACCGATCGGGACATTCTATATACCAATGGATAGCTAGGAACATGCACTAAACCACTAACCTGGTGTCGAAAAGATTAATCCACATATCAAGAGGTTATCCGATGAATTTGTCCAATTTCCGTGCAAGACTGTCAAGATATTTTCACAGGAACCGCCATGCTGACAAGGAAGTCGCACTGAATACTCCATTAGTCGCTGATTGGTCGAAATAAAATCCCATTAAAGTCCAATTTAAAATGAATTTATTCCGACCAATCAGCGACGAGGGAATATTCAGTCCGGCGTCCTCGTCAGCATGGTGGTTCCTGTGAAAATATCTTGACAATCTTGCACGAAAATTGGACAAATTCATCGGATAACCTCTTGATATGTGGATTAATCTTTTTGACACCAGGTTAGTGGTTTAGTGCATGTTCCTACCTATCCATTGGTATATAGAATGTCCCGATCGGTTGAATGGTTGCGGAGATCTAGCCATAAACAGTGTGAAAATTTCACTTTTTGTCCTGCCAGTAATTTTTCAAAGATGTGATTTCGGGGGGTCTCGCGAGGAAACAAGGGCATTTTCGGCCCTTTAGGGTCCTTTGATGGTAAAACTCTTGTGTTTTTCTGAAAGATGAGGAATTTCTGAGTGGAAATAGCTGTGTTTCCCGTTCATAAGTGTCAGGGTTTTCTTGTGAGCAAGCTTTGAAGTTAAAAACACCAGTCTGCCTGAGAGTTGGAGTTAGATCCCTTGTTATTATATATACATATTTCTGGGGTATTACCCCGGGGGTCAGGACACTGTCCGTGGGTGCTTTTGGACCTCGGAAACACCCACCACCCCTGCCATGCATGCCTCAAGTCCCTGTGGAGGTAACTGCCACAAAAACTGCAGAAGAACACATGTATCAGATACTGCTATCGCGAGCATGTAAACACACATGGATACCTGTCGGTTCTTTGGTTGCGCAGCTACGCAACCGGAAATGACGTTACCAGGGATTCCAAATATCACAGGAATTATCCACGAATATTTCGTGAGGATGTCAATGGCCGTTCGTAGTGCTGGATAGTCATGAGCACGCGTCGATGCCGTGGATTGTTGTCCAAGTGTGGCGTTCATACTCATTTTCCCGGCTGTGAGTTGAAAATCTCTTCAAGTTTGTTTATGCATTGACGTTTACATGTACCAATTCTAACATCGGCGTAACCTCTTTGCTTCACTTAATACATGATTGTTCCAAGTGGTTTCCTGTTAGCAAATCGAGAAAACATATACGGCATTGTGCAAGAAGATCTTTAAAAAGCAGTGGAAAGTAAATTTAGGAGTTACATTTAAAGTATCGTATTGAAATTCTGAACGCCATAGTCAAGTAAACTAAAAAATCAGGAAGTGTCTCGTTTCAACTAGACATATCGATAGATGGCAGTGGAATGATCTTCTAATCCCGTTGTTAGTTTGGACTTCATTGGCCTAATCACTTCGAAAATGTTAAAGAAATAAAATAGGAAAATAAGAAGCGGGAAATTTTGGAATTTTTCAATTTCTCAAATTGGGAGAATTTTGTTGTATTTTGAGAATTTTTTTATAAAGTGCATGACATTTTGTCTGATTTTTCGCGCGAAATTGGAATTTTTTCCCAATTTGAGAAATTGAAAAATTTGCGGAAAATTCCAAAATTTCCCACTGCTCATTTTCCACTTTTATTTCTTATCCCCTTGTTGCTTTTTATTGATGTGAGCTGCCTTCAGGCATTCTCACCACTAAAAACCTCATTCATACATTTAGCATCGTTCAATCTTGTCCCCGACTTTTTGCCCTTTTCCTCTCACGCAATCTGTTGTCTATTGATGCATGTTCAAGTCATTTGGGGTCAAAATGTGTTCTGAATAAAGAAATATGAATTATTTCAGCGGGTTCGAGGGTTGTGCACGACTTTTTGTGAAATTTTGAGGTTATTTGTGAGGTCGCCTTCTGATTGGTCATAATGAATCACATGATCTCAGCGGCACACTGCAGGGTGCGCCAAAAAATGCGCAACATCCGCCTTTTAAAGAGGAACGGACCCCTTCAAATATAATGATTATTTTTGCTGTTCCAAATGGGTTTGACACCACTCTTTGACTGGCAAAAAATTGGTGAAAAAATCTCAGCTCATTTTTAAACTACACACAAAAATGTATTTCTCAGAATTCAAATTTCCCGCTCAGTTAGTGATGTCATACCTAGAACCATTTCTATAGTCATCCGTTGTGAAATGTACCAAATCTTTATCCTGGAGAGCCTGTCAAGCGCACTTTCTGACTCAAAGTGTTGATTTAGGAGGAAAAGTCCAAAGTAAACACTAACTGTCTCAGGTTGGGTATTATTGTTCAACAACTGTTGAGATTGACTAAGATATCGAAATCTCTAAATATGGTATTTTCATACATAGAAAATGAGTGCGACACCTTGTTGAAGATCAACTATTTATTGGTCCGAGGACCCGATACAAGCTTTCGACACTTACTGTGTCTTCATCAGGTATTAGTTACCTTTAAGGTGCCACCTTAGGGATTAAGGATGCCGCCATGAAGTAGATGGCAAAGACATAACTGTAGAAATTTTATGACTACATTCCTCAGACAGATCCCGACCCACTTGTTTTCTCCTATCTCCCCTGTTTCTATCTGCACCACCCACGTTTATTGTATCTCCTGCAATATTAGTCTGTGTATTTTTACGGAGTCAATAAACTTAATTTGAATTTGAATTTGAATATGTATTATGGCTTTTAGTACATGTAGTTTTTCAGCGGAAAACAATCACGGTGTGGACCACACAAATGACCGGTGAACGGCCCCCGGACGGGTAGGGGTGATGCCGATTATAGGACATTTTCCCCAGGACATTTGCCGCTAGATTTTGCCCCCCCCCCCCGGNCCCGGACATTCCCCCACAGGCTTTCTGTCTGGGGTAGATGTCGGGGGGGGGGGGCACATGTCCTAGGGGTAGGAAGTCCTTGAATAATATGACTGGTAGTAAATTTGCAGCGGAAAACCTTCCAATAATGGACTGAATCACGCAAATGACCAGTGAACGTTCCCCAGGACGGGTAGGGGTGGTGCCGATTCCAGGAGGATGGTATGCAGTAGTCCTCCGATGTCCGATCTTTAAGGCTTCTGTGACGCCATCCACTACATTATTATTAAACTCCTTTCCTTGATCACTGAGGAGTGTTTTGGGGAAGCCAAAGCTGGATATAAAAGTAGAGAATCATTATATTATTTTAACGCATTACATGTATTTTATAGTTGTTGCAGGCAATATCAATATAATGTTGATTCTGAAAACAGGATTAATATTGTCTTACCACAAAAACAGATCCAGCAGAAACTGGGCAACTACTGAGGCACGTTTGGAAACCAATGGTTTCGCCTGCGCCATCTTAGTGTAGTAACAGGTGACCGTGCAGGCGTACCGATTGCCTTTAGACGTTTCCTTCAAAGGTGCAATCAAATCAATGCCAATCTACAATAGAGAAAAAACTAGTGCTATTAGAAATTAACATTTTTTTACGAGATACGCATTTTCATGAAACAACGCATTCATCCTGGTATAATATTCTTCTTACAATACTCAGATCTCCATGCTTCTGGTTTCGTCACAGGAATTGGATGCAAAGGGGGAGCAGCGGCTTTTTTTCGCTTGTTTACTCGTTGACACCTGGGACAATTGGCAATGAATGCCTTTACGTCGTCGACCAAGTTTGGCCACCAGTACCTCTTTTCAATTTTATCTAGCGTCTTGTCGCGACCGAAGTGACCACCTGTTAACAAATCATAGAGAAAAAAAAACTAAGCATCAGCATCTGATCAGCAGTTCATCAGCCAACTCATTCTTACTGCCAAGTAGATCTTTACGACGTACAAGTATGGAGACATATTTGTGAATGTAAATGTCTTGGCTGTTGCTTACCGAGAGGAGAAGCATGCATACTATTCTGTACTTCGTCAATCTCTTCTTGAGTCATCAAAACCTTTCGCCTGTTGTCGGACATGTCAGATGTACCCTCTCTTGCTGAATCGTTGCCATCTACAGGATTTACGACGACTCTCTTACTAACCTTGAAAAACAACACGTCTTTGTCGATTTGAAAGTACAGAAATAAAAAGGTTAAAGCTGTTTAAACATGGCTAATGACTTACGTTTTGGACTACAGTTTCCGAAATACATGTCCGGCGGATTTGTATTCCTAGGAATATAGGTCCCCAGACGACAAATACTAGGACTAGACGTCCTTGGGACTGCAGTTCCCGAAATAGATGTCCGACGGATCTGCATTCCTAGGGATAGAGGTCCCGGAGACTCCAGATACTAGGATTAGACGTCCTTGGGAATGCAGTTCCCTGAATACAAGTTGATTGATTTCCTAGGAATTAATGTCTAGAAGTTAGATGGAGGACGACATGAGAACCAACTCTTGAACGTGGTGTACTTAATACCTTAAAATTGTTCTTAGCCGTTCTTCGAATAACTCGTTTCTTAGAAGCCGATGTTCCTACAGGGTACTTTCCACTCTGAAGATATTCCAAAATATCTTTCTCTTCAGGTTTTTCTCGGGTCTTCTTGGGCGGTAAATCCTCTCGCTCTGTCATCTTGACTGCTACTGATGCTTGGTCCAAGAAATTGGTCCCTTATATACAGGCTCACTGACCAAAAACTTTCTTATCAGGGCCAATCAGAAAGCCTTACGTGGGCGCATAGAATCTTAAGTAACAAACAAGTCAGCGAAAACAAAACTTTATTACGACGTGGAAAAAATAAAAAAATGTCGAGCCTGCCGAGATTCGAACTCGCAACCTCCTGGTTTCTAATCCCATGCCTTAACCAATGCGCTAGCGAGGGGAGCTGCCAGAAGCGGGTTTTTTGTGTTACTTTTAGTAACCTGTTTTTGGTAGGACAGGTGTTTCTTCCATTGCTGTGAAAGAAACGGTAGTCCGGTAGATATAAAGGTCCTACATGTATCTTACAATATGACTATGGGAATCTAGGTCCCAAGAGGACGAGGATTCCCAAGGAATGGTTGCCCGAAGGGCCACCATTCCCAGGGATAGAAGTCCGACGGATTTCGATTCCCGGTGGACTTGAATTCCTTTCACACCGGATCCGGAGATTCATCAGGGGGGGGGGGTTGATCAATGGCACTACACAGGAACAATTTGGCTCCTCCTCGGTTTCAATCTCTGCTGTCTTCTCTATCCTGTCGCATTGCCTGCAGTTCTCACACCCAGCGGGTCTTCTGGACAAATTATCAGCATTTACATGTCTCACGCCAGCCCTGTGCTCGATGTCAAAATCGTGCTTCGAGAGACGTTATCTAACCATTTTGCTGTTTGTCCGTCTGGACTCTTGAAATTCATTATCCACACTGTTAAAAAGACTGTAATTTTACAGAAGGAGATGTCCTGTTTTTTTACCGCCAGCTCCAATTATAGCTGTTTTTAACATACCTTTTCTGTGAAATAACATCATTTATGTATTTCCTCATGAATTATCAGTACAATTACCTATTCTTCGGTTGTTTTACAGTTTTACAGAGGTCAGCTAAACCTCATGTAAATTAACAGAAAAAGTTCTGGCAACCCAATTGCCAGTAGGTACTTTTACTGCAAAATTACAACAACTTTTTTTAACAGTGCACCTCAAAGCACTCTGGTCCGTTCGAACGAGGAACTTACGGCCATACAAATACATGTAATGGTGGAAATTCTTTATCGAGTCAACTACGCCAAGAAGTTCAGGTTTTGTCGAGGCTCGACTGAAATAGCCAATCACATGCTCCTTTCCATCCTACATCTAGGAGAGAACACCACCTATTGCTTTGTCAGAGGCATCCATGTCCAATATAAATTTATCTTCCCGAGTCGGAAATGCCAACACTGGGACCTCTGTGAGCGCCTTCTTTAACTTCAAAAAAGACTATTCCGCCTCGTCTGACCATACAAAATGCCTCCCCTTTTCCGTCAGCTTGTGCAGCGGTTTTGA
Organism: Notospermus geniculatus; assembly: GCA_002633025.1. Classification (NCBI taxonomy): domain Eukaryota; kingdom Metazoa; phylum Nemertea; class Pilidiophora; order Heteronemertea; family Lineidae; genus Notospermus; species Notospermus geniculatus. Next base: position 238,711 of record NMRB01000777.1, on the reverse strand, counting down.
GATGGATGCAGAGTTCCGTATGAACTTGCGATAGTATGAAGTCAGACCAACAAACGAACGAACTTCTGTTTGATTCTTAGGTCTCGGCCATTCAGTAACAGCTCTGACTTTTTCCGAGTCTACTTATGCCCTTGGCACTCACTCTGTGTCCCAAGAATAGCACAATTTCTCTTTGCAGAAGCCAGCATTTCTTTGCATTGACTTTTAGGACGGTCTTTCTAATCCGTCCAAATACTTCTCTAAGCTGCTCAATAGCCTTCTCAAACAGCTTTGCATGAGATGTTATGTCATCAAGATACAGAGCACAACGGTCAATAGGGATCCCTCTCAACACTGACTCCATTAATCTCTCAAATGTCGCTGGGGCATTTGTAAGTCCAAATGGCAAGACGTTGAAGAGAAAAAGACCGGACCTAGGAACAGTGAATGCTGTCTTCTCCTTGTCGGTGGGGCTTGCCATTTCACACTGATAATATCCACTCTTCAAATCTAGCGTGGAGAACCACTTACTTCCTGACAAAGATCAAGAGTCTCATCTATTCTTGGGAGAGGATATGGATCCTTCTTTGTTACTTCCTTCAGCTTCCTATAATCAACGCACAGCCTCAAACTTCCATCCTTCTTTCTCACGAGGACACAACAGGACAGGACGACCAAGGGCTGGAAGACGGTTCAATTATACCCTGTTCAAGCATCTGTTTAATCTGCTTATCAACCTCTTCCCGTTGCACCCACGGGATTCTGCGAGGCACCTGCTTAATGGGCCGTGCATCCCCTGTATCAATACTGTTCTCTGCAAGCTGCGTTCTCCCAAAATCATTAGAATCTTTGGCGAAAATATCACTGAATTCTATCAATAGACCCTTGACTGCTCTCTTTTTCTTATCATCTAAACCCTTGGTGCTCCTCTGTTATAGATCTTCTAAGTGTGCCGGTATCCTAGGGTCCTGGGCCTTCTTAATCCCTTTCCCTTCAGATTAAACAGGATGCTGTGTTTGGGCCGACCTGACTTTTTTCATGCGGAAGACTTGACTCCTCCACCTCCGTCACCGGTTCCACCCAACCCGTCACAGTGTTTCTTCATATAGTATCCGGCTCATCACCTAAGTTCGCAATTCGAACTGACACCCTCGGTTTAGACATATCAAACACTCCCTATAGCTACCAACAGTCAACTTGGCAGATCAAACGAGTAGGTTCCAGTTTCTATATGTACAACGGACGTCGGGGGATGTCGGTCGACTATAAGAAGAAAATATTAGGGTTATAAAAGTAATTTCTACAATACAGGGAAATAAGCCGGCAATATAAATGTTTGGAAATCAGAATACATACCAATTTTGGCTCCCTAGGACATTATGGGGGGATCTAGATGGTCGAGACACTGATATCTGCCCAGAGCGAGCAAACACCACGGAATTTATACCCCAAACTCTTACATCACGATCGGCTCCCAGAAGTCACGAGTTCCCCAATGAACCGGCCGCGATGCATGAGTAAACCAGAACACAATAAACGACGAAACTTACACTTTAAAAGATCGTCAGGTGCCCTTAAGGCCAAGTCACGAGTTGCAGAAGCACAAACCGCAAACCTTGTGCCCTTCAAACAGAGCACTTAACCCAATGTGTCCCGAACACCACTCCTCTCGAGTGGATCCGAATCGGCGTTTCAGCGCAGAAATCAGGACGTCATAATTTCTTCCCTGAGCTGGTGCTAAATCTCCCAGTACACTTTGTGCGGCTGATGACGTCATCCTGGGGTAAAATCCCGATGCCTTCGAGGCAATATGTGGCCAAGGGTTACACGTTCTAGCCCGTTTTACGATTTTTAGGACGGAACAGGACGTTTTGAGAACTACTTCAGTGTGACATCGTCGCCAAGGACGACATCTCCATCTGCAAGTACACCCTTAGTCAAAAATAAATGCCCAACTAGTTTTCCGGCATATCCCCATGATTATTTTTTAAAGCCGCGTTTTCTTTTCATATTCATAATCTAAGGCCACTAGGACACCTTTTAAGTCCCTAAAACTTTAAATCATTAAACAACTGTATTTTTGGCAGAAGTTTGAAATTTGGCCAAAATATCATGTTTTTTTAATACTCACTTGTTTGGATTGAAAGTGGCACTGTTTTGTAGCCAATCTGTTTCTTGACACATGAAAATTTTCAGAATGCTAAAATTCTCATTGAAAGCAAAGTTACAGATGATTTTGTAAAATGGTTTTCCCAGTTCTTGCCATTCGCTCCATGCACTCAAGGCACAGAATTTTAGCATGTCCCAGTAGTGAATATTCATTAGACTCTCACCCGCAAAAGGGGCGACTGACATCAGTAGTGGAGTAATAGGTCCCTTTGTGAAATTATGAATCGTGTCTCTCAAATAGGCCAACTTGTTGAGTGACATACCGGTGTAAGTTGCACTGGGTAATCGTGGTCATAAACTCCCATTGAAGTATGCCTTGTGACAGTCATAAACACCTGCGTAACCTGTTACGGGGGTCAACATAAATGTTTGAATACGCCCTGGGTGACTTGACGTGTTGGTTCCTCCAAGAGCTCTATTTGGGGGTCTTCCAGTGCGTCGAGGAGTCCTGAGAGGGACCGAGACATCGAGCGAGACTTTTAATAGGTTCTGCTGGATTTGGCTTTTCCAGTTGCGCTCCAGGGTCATTAATCATTTCTTTGTCGACAATCATAGAAGCTTCGTCGTCGCATGGCGGAAAGGGACTAAATTCCCCCATTGGTGTATCACCGCCGTCTTCGCTGCTTACATCGGGAAGAGGCTCCCCAGGCGGAGGTGGCGTTTCCTACCTTGGGGTCTCTAGCGTTTCCAGGGCTTTTTGCGTCTTTAGTGCCAACTCATCAATCACGGGCTGGATGTAGCCGCGTAACCGAAAGAGTGTTAACTTTGCTGGATTATTTTTGATGATACGATAAAAGGCGGCTTTGTGGGCCCGCCTGGCGTGTCTAGTGGCGAATCTTTCATTGTTCACCCGAAGTTGGCATATAGTACAGAAGAAGGGAACCTCCTCGTTTGGAAGATGGTGACGAACGACATGGAGAGTGGCCTCTTTTTCCTTGCCCAGGAAGCTGCACAATCGACATCGGTAAAATGTTGTGGCGGCAGACAGGAGCGCTGCGCCTAAGGTTTCATGAGGTTCTGCCATCTGAAGAGATAGAGAACAGAACATTTTGTTTAAGTTGCAGGCATCAAACAGGTGAGGTACGATTTTAAACCAATTTATGTAACTAAGTCGTTCGTAGTATAGCTTGTGGATATTGCTTAATATGGCATATTAAAATGATGAATGAAGAATTGGACAGCATGTATAAAAACTACAAGGCCCGTTCCTAAGTGTTTTATAATATGTATTTGAAGTCAGTAATTGTCGATACAGAATGACAGACAACGGAATCTGAAGCTCTAGTTCGCATTTTTTAAATTTCGAGCGACACTGCGGAACCATGGTGGTGGGCTTTCGCCGATGTAGGGTTTCAACTTGTCATGATGCAATCACTTCGTCTTGCCCCTCTTATCCATTTGGATAATATATGTAGTCTAAATCGTTGATTTTCTTGATGATCAAGTAGGGACCTTCGTAGGCTTTCCGCAGTTTAGGGGCAATGTGCAATTGGCTAATGTCCGTAGTGTACCAGATAGCATATCCACGGCTGACCTCAAGATCTGATAGGATCACCACGATAAATCCTCCAGGATTTCAATCGTGACGTGATTCGTGATAGCGGGAACCTAGCATAACCGTCAAAAACTTTCTTACGATCAACACGATTGCCACGACTGACCTCAAAATCTGATAGGATCACCACGATTAAGACCACCATTTCAATCGTGGGGCGATTCGTGATAGTGGGAACTAAGCATTAAGAACACTGCAAGAAACGTTTGAGAATTACCTACGAACCGGACAGCTTTCAGATTCGGGGCCGCGATTCGGGATATTCGTAGCGTAAGTGAAAGCGGGACATAAGTGTGCTGCCAGCTCTAGGGGCCCAAGTCGCACACACCGTTGGAATTCTTGCAGGAGTATAGAAACGACCACACGGGCCAACAAATCACGCACTTTCCGTTCTGTTCGGGTCCACTTCACAAATAGAGAACGATGTTCTGGCGACTTACCATCGGCATTCCAGCCTCCTTCTATCGAGTAGGCGGCTGTCGCGGTGCTCCAGGCGAATTCTTTTGGAAATTCTCCATGGTAATTTTTTTTTACATTTCACACCGTATAGAAAGAGGGCCAAAGTTCCCAGCAGTGTTAGGTGTCGTACTGGCATCTTGTCAAGAAAATCCTTTATGCAAACGGCGATAGCTGTGATATCATATATAACTGCAAACTGATAAAATCTATTGAATGAGCAAGAATTGTGCTTGTGTTTACGTAAATGAAATGGTCCATGGACCATGTGCTCACCCGTTTGGACATAATAGTGTGATGACAGAGAGAGGTACATGTCAGTTATGAGCAATCTAGGTCAAGTCATTCCCAAGTTGCAGGACTTCAATGATTTTCAGTTTATGCCATCTGGCGGCCATATTGAATGTCCAATTGAGCCAAAACTTCACATGCACATAAAGCTCATCTAGAGGGAGCCACATAGCACATTTGAGTGCTCTGTGTCAAGTCGTTCCCGAGTTATAGCACTTTTAATAATATTCGGGTTACGCCACCTGGCGGCCATAATAAAATTGGAAATTTAATCACGCCGAAATTTGACGTGCTTGTAAAGGTCATCTAGAGGGAGGTAAATATCAAGTTTGATCGCTCTGGGTCAAGCCGTTCCTGGGTTATAGCACATTTGATGTTTTTTGGGTTACGCCACCTGGTGGCCATATTGGAAGTTTGATCAGGCCAAAATTTGATGTGCTTGTAAAGGTCATCCAGGAGGAGGTAAATATTAAGCTTGAGCACTCTGGGTCAAGCCGTTCCTGAGTTATAGCACTTGGATGATTTTCAGGTTACGCCACCTGCTGGTGGCCATATTGGATGTCCGATCGGGCCGAAACTTGGTATTTTTGAAGGTACCCCTCTAGTACACCTTTATGCCAGATATGAAGACGCTCGATGAAATAATGAAGAACTGTGGAAGGTTCGTAACTTTTGTAGAACGTTGACCACTGCGACCTTGAAAAGTAGGTCAAATCAAAAACCCGTTATATATGTTATGTATCCTAAATAGATACACCTATGATAAAAAATTGGAGATGATCCAGTCATTAGTTCAGGAGTTATTGCACTTTTTGTGTTTTTGGTTTTGGCCACCTGCAGGCCAAGCCAAGAATCAGATCGGACCAAAACTTGGTGTCATAGGTCATATGACATGGGGTTATATATGTACCAAGTTTCAGATCAATAGCTCCAGCGGTTACGAAACGTGCCCTGGTAACGGACGACGACGGACGCTGCACTACGACCAAAGCTCATAGGTGAGATAAAAAACAAACTTACATGAAAAAGCAAACTTTTTTTCGTGAAAATTTACTGCCGGGAATTTATCATCTTTTTCAATCATGTTTTTCAGTTAGGCCCTAGAGGTGAGACTCCCGTTGAAAGAGGTGACTTTCGGGGGTATTCACGTCACGTTACTTGCTTTGCGCAAAATTCATAGACCGCAAGACCTCCATGACCTCAAAATAACGCTGACTGAGGTTCACAGTTTATACACGTCGTATAACAACAAAGTAAAGATAAAATATCATTGAAAAGTAAATTCTACATACATGTATTTCCTGAATATCTAATTCATTAAGGACACTGAACTGTCACCACGTGACATCACAATAAATCACTGTGATTGATTGCAAGGAAAAGGAAAAGGCGGAGAACTCGTCGTCCCAAAAACTCTCACAACCAAAAAAGACCAAGGGTTTATTTTCATGTTCGAGTATGATTATATCTTAAAGGGGATCTTGTGTCGATCATATTCATGTATTGATAAGTCAAACTGATACCAGGTGGCGCCATGCGAGGACTACTTGAACGAGTCAGTGTTGAAATTCTAGACATTGGGTGATATGAATTTGATTTGTACAGCATAGTGTATTTGCACTGCAAAATCCAAGTAAAAACTATTTTTTATTCATATGACCCAATAGGCGGCACCATCTGGTAAGTATGAAATCGCCCTGGACAAAAGCCATGCAGCAACTTCATTGCATCCTGAACTGATCAGGAGTTCTTAGTACTTACTCACCTCCCTCCGTCACCTTAGAATTTTTATGTGGTAATGGAGAGAGAGCGAGCACAAAGAGTCACTGATCACATAATATAATTTAACTGGTGTCACAACGATTGCTGAAATACATTGGAACTTCCAATGTATTTCAGCAATCGTTTAGGGGCATCACATTCTGTTTAAGCCCTTCCAATGGAAGGGCTTCAACAGAATGTGATGCCCCTAAACTTTGCAGCACTAGACTGGTCTCCTGTCCTCGAGCCACTCCGCTAATATGTATTGGCAGAGCAGCTTGAGGACAAGGGACCAGGTTGATCGTTGATCGTTTCCCGTGCCGCGGTGATTAGGGCCTATATTGGTCATCCGCCACAAGAACAGTATATTGATCTATGTACTACGCCAAGGTTTTGCCTTCAAACGGTCAACTTAAAGGGAATTAGTTGTGGCAATCAAAAATGACACAAAAATAATTTCACGGCCCAAGAAATTCACAATTTCAAAATAACAAATTTCGTATTTTAGCGGATTACATCCCTAGATAAAGCCTGCATTTGCAGCTGACCGTGTTCTAAATGCAATTCGAAGGCAGCAAAGCCACAGCAGTTGAGTTGCGCAAATGTGCTCTTAGGCAATAAATTATCGATGTGAGTACTACTGTAATAGATTCAAGATGGCGTTTCACACCTTGACTGGCACGACCAGTTCGCTTTAACATGTTTAAAGGGACTCATGCGAAAAGTAATGTTGCTGCACGCCGGGCACTAAAGTACTACCGTCTAACAACAGGTGGCAGCAGACGTTTTTCCCAAGAAATATTTCCACGACTTTTTCAGTTCCACAATGAACTACTAGACGGCGCATGCCATAAATGCGAAATGAAATGGTCTAAAAATAGATCGTAGTCGCTATTACCTTGACAGTGTTATACTGACACTTTTCGTATGAATCCCTTTAAAGGAGCCCGGTATTGCCACTTTTTCTCGACAGCCGGCGCCACTGCACCACTCGCCGACCCCCATGACCCCAGGGACTAACTACGTTGTCAGCGAATAGACCCGATTTACTGTGTACATTTTGTATGGATTTTTGTAGTTAGTATTGCTGCCGCTAGGTGGCTTCCTCTGCGTCGGCACTCAAAATACCGATAATAGATCGCATACCGTGCTCCTTTAAATTACATTTTTTTTTCAAGATACAGTATACATGTAAAGTGCTTTTCACAATGCCCAGTCATTTTTGCGCTCATTTGACCTTGCAATGGAACCTAACCACAAGCCACAAATTGACCAGTTACGTGTGTGCATGCCAATAAACGGCTGACCGACTTCTAATAGGACCTTGTTCAGGTCTATACTCTGATTCAAGATAATCATGCAATCATGCACATTTAACTGGCCCATTTGTGGTTTGTGGTTAGGTTCCATTGCAAGGTCAAATGAGTGCAAAAATGACTGGACATTCTGAAAAGCACTATACTACTTATTCCAATGATATACGTGTGCTGAATAAAGCAGGGATCCTTTTCTTAGTGTTGTCATGGTTGTGTTAATATATCATGAAATGATTTGGTATTTACATGTAAACAACTGTCTGCCGCAAACTTCAAGCTTCTGTTTTCTCGTTGTACTGTCCACCCTTTAAATCAAAAGTGTAACTACTTCGCTACCTACGCCATCCACCATGTAAATGTAAATGAAATGTAAATATGTTGTTGCCTCTAATACCTTTGTAAAGGATATAGAGAAATAAATTGAAATTGAAAATACAGATAAGAGATCGCATACCGTACTCCTTTAAATTACAGTTTTTTTTACAAGATAGAGCATACATGTATATATACTTGCACTTACTTATTCCAATGATATACGTGTGCTGAATAAAGCAGGGATGCTTTTCTTAGTGTTGTGTTAATAAATCCTGAAATGATTTGGTAATAGGCCTATACATGTAAAATAACTGTCTTCCGCAAACTTCAATCCTTCGGCCACATAGACGAGGATTTACAAAGAGTTCGTGGCTAAAAGCCCCTCGACATCGACTTTATGATGGAAATTATCAAAATGATTACGAAAGCAAATGAAGGAACCGGTGTAGATGCAGAACTAGCATAAAATCCGTTGTTCTTGATCATTTGTGCGAACCAACGAGCCGATGCTTTGGGGATGCGAGGACGAGCAGGATCGGAAAAGTTGACGAAGTGAATTCCGAATTTTTCGGAGTAGCCATTTATCCATTCGAAGTTGTCCATCAGAGACCAGGGGCCGTATCCTTTCACCTTGCATCCGTCCAACTTTATGGCTATAAAAGGAAGAGGAGGCCACGTAAGGCCAGTTGGTCTCAGTGCGAAAGTGGATCACAAAAGATATGTAGTCCTTCGGTACGAATACAAATGTACGAGGACCGACTTCAACACTGGGACATCTTCAGCGCATGCGTCAAAATCATGCTGTCACATCCTAAGGTAGTCAGTTCTCAGCGCTCCCTCCATTCGTCACACACACAAAAGAGAACATTCGCTGAGAACCTCTGATTACCATGAGATGGTGTAGGTATTGGCCTAATGCATAATTATCGCCAAAAATTGATCACATTCAATCTATTTTTAATAAACGAAATACCTTTTAACATCTCGTTGATGCAGCTGCTGTAGTATTCAACTCTCGCAGTGTCCTCTAGCGCACCCGTCCGGTCAGACACGCCATTTTCCGTAACGTATATATCAGGATGGTTATAGGTCTTGTCTATCCATTGTAATAGCTTCCTCATACCAAAGGGAGCCACCCTCAACCAAACGGACGCGGAGCTAAATAGACAAATAAAGAAGAAAATATACGTGTATATCGGGTGTCCCAAAAAAAGTGAACCGCTTTTTGACAAGTATTTGCTCAGTGATAGATAAACCGAATTCATTGAAATTTTTCACAGAGTAACATCAGGTTACCATCAACAAGTCTGCACAATATCTAAGAGATCGGTCACACATTGTGCGAGTATTGTCAAATTCAACACAGCATGTCAAAAAATCCAATATCAGAGCTAATGCAATGTGACCTTCATCATGTTCACGCAGGTGTTGACATGCTGTTTTGAATTTGACAATGCTCGCATAATTTGCGACCGATCTCCTAGATATTTCGCAGACGTGTTGATGATACCCTAAGGTTACTCTGTGAAAAATTCCAATGAATTCGGTTCATCTGTCGCTGAGAAAATACTTGTCAAAAAAAGCGGTTCACTTTTTTTGGGACACCCGATATACGTAATTTACATACATACTATAGGTGATGGTGATCTAGCGGTAATGATAATCTCGGACTGCTCCGGTTCAATGATGTTCCTGACTCTAGGCCGGAGCCTTCACAATCGATCCATGAACTTATCCGTATTAGGAAAGGAAAGGCCCCTGCCTTTGGCATAATCACTCTTAATTCAAGAGAAGTAAGACAGAAATCTAGTAGACAGAAGAAAGATTTTTTCCAGGACAAAGTTAGCATGAGGTCAATGTCATCCTGCGATCGAGGTCAAACGTACTGTCCCCACGAAGGATCAGCCTCTTCGACGACGCCTTTGTCGTTGTCGAAATGTGGTGGGTTGATCGGCTTGTTGGGATCATCTGAGGTCAAGTTGGTTGTATAGAAGTTCACGGCAATGAAATCAAAGGTCCCTGAAAGAAAAAGGGCGGGTACGGAGTACTTTAGTGACTGGACTATATCGTTTGTACATGCACATTTTGACTGAGCCGTGAAGTCTGCAATTTTTGGGCTGTTACACTCTGTAGTTTTACACTTTTCATACCTTTGATTTTTTGCTTTTCCTCGGCTGTGAACTTTGGCAGCCTCGATTTCGTGAGATTCTGCAACATGCTCATGTTGTGAACTCTAACCTTCATGACCTCTGGGTAGTCTCCGTTGATCACGATGGGGTGGGCGAACCAACCGATGTCAAACTGTAACGCTCGTTCGGCTGCCTCGACGTCCTTCGGGTTGGAAGGATCCTTTGGCTCCAACCACTGGAAAGCTAACGTTATGCCTATCTTTCCTGCAGAAGAAATGAACTTTGGTTTTCCTTGCCATGAAGAGATAGGCCTACCGATGTCACCAAGTTACAAGTGGAAACACTGTTGAGAGTGATGGTTTTACCATTTTATTGGGTCATATGAAAAAGGACTAGCAAGTGCTTTTACTTCAGATTTGTAGAGCATTGCATAGTGCATTATTTATATTGCAAATGTCAAGTAAAAACATTTACTAGTCTTTATTAATATGACCCATTGGCTTGGGCGACATCTGAATTTGTAGTGAAGGAACTCGTCGCTTGCAGCTGCATAAAGCCTGCCGCACATCTGCAATTTTCTTGGAGACTGCCCTTCCGACTGCTAGAGGTACTGGAGATTTGCAGGTTTGTCGCTCACTCTGCGGAAGATCGCTGCACCAAGCGTCAGGTCACTGTGGTCGCCCGATTAATCGAATCTCGTCTCATATCTGATCGCTTGAGTGTGTTGCAGTGGGCGATCTGAATGACCGGTTTCAATGGCCAATGGCGACCAAAAGGAATTTCGATCGCATCAGGAGACCAAAAATTCAACATGTTTAATTTTCGGTCGCAAAGGCCGACTATAGCCTACTTTGCGACTAGTCGACCGATACAAAAACGATGAAATTTCGTCCGCAAACAATTCCGAAGCGACGCCTCAATAGCCGGCGACTTTGGTCGCTTCCGGAAGTCGTCAGTCGTTTGCGGATGGTATCACTGAAATGGTCGCAAGTGTGAACGGCGGGCGACCTCGCACCCGATGGTTGCCTGCGACGTCGTGGTCGTTTGTCTCGTCGGTCGTCGCAGGTGTGCGCCATTCTTAAAGCAAGTAGGCCTACCACGAAATTCAATCGGAATATGAGGATTGGTAGTGTTTTTCAAAATCTACTGACAGAATTTGCCGGGTTTTTATGGCTAGGTGACAGCACTGGCCTAGCAAATTTCACGTAGCCTACCTTTTTGTGAGCTCCTGAACATTTGGTCGTAAGTATGCCAGACCTTGGCATGTGCTTTGATCAGGTTGTGACCAACAGTATACACCTTGTCACCTGGTCCATACTCCCCAGGAGCAAATAAGCCGATGCCATAACCTAGCCTGGCAATGACCCACGGTTCGTTGAAGGTGATCCAGAACTTCACCTTATCGCCAAGCTGAGTAAAACACAGGCTTGCAAAGTCGTTGAAGTGATCGACAGTCGTCTCATTCAGCCATCC
>NMRB01000777.1:206531-226891 GCA_002633025.1 Notospermus geniculatus | reverse complement strand
AGCAATAGAAACAAGTTCTACCCTTAGGTTTTTATACCCTAGAAATCAAATGAGCTGATTATTTTTGACCTGAGATGTTTGGGTCATGGTGATATCGACGTTCAATATCACGAAATTTGATATTTTGAGATAACTTGCCACATTGTCAACTGATCAACATGAAACAAGTCTTAATTCATGCCTGCTTATCCAAGGACAGGATGTGGTAAAATTCTCAGCCTCATGTGTCCGGGTGATTGAGATATCATGAGATTTTGATATTTTCAAACTTGATAATTTGCAATATCTCTGCCCGTGGTTGAGGTAGAGACATGATATCACCCATACTTAGGTTATTGAGCATTGCCCATTTTGATTATGTAATGACCTTGATGATCAGGTCAAGGTCAAACTTGATAATTTGGAATGTCTCTGTCTGTGGTAGCAGTAGAGGTTTGATAACACCCATATTTAGGTTATTTAGGATGCCAATTTCGATTATGTAATAACCCTGATGACCATAGGTCAAGGTCAAGGTCAAACTTACCAAAGAACTGATAAACAATGAAACTCAATGTACAGAAAGTGGATAGTAAAACTTATAGTACAGCAGAGACCCCTATTATCGAGAGGTTGAAGTATATTCTGGATAGCCCCATTGACAGCGCTGATCAAAATAGACGCAACATTGGGGACCATAGTCGCGCTTTCTTGGGACCAAGATAGACGCGCAACATAGACGGGGACCAGGGACCTTATTCCCCAATCCCCCGTAATTTTAAGGGTAGGCCTACGCAAATCCTTTGTCAGGCTGATAGCGAACAAATAGGTTTTCCATACCGGTACCCTAAAGGCCAATTCATACTTCTCCCTTTGGCACTTTGCGCTTGTCCGTTCCCTATGTTTATGTGTGGTACCAACAATAACATTTAATGTTATTGTTGGTACCACACATAAACATAGGGAACGGACAAGCGCAAAGTGCAAAACGCAAAGTATGAACCTACCTTTAGAATTACGCCAACGGGGGTTTTGCTACCTGCAGCTAGGAATCCACTGGAGCTGATTTTCTGCGTTGCGACTTGCTTTGCAGCCTGCTACCTGCGAAACTGATGATACACCGGGCGCCGACCGATTGCCGACTGAAATTGGCCACATCTTCGCCATTGGTGGAAATCACGTCTTGCAAGTCCACTACGGCGATCGAGTGCCCAGTTGCAAAGCAAAATCAGCTTGAAAATCAATGGTGGATTCCTAGCTTAAGGTGCATGATGAGCAGAAACTATCTTCCCCAACATTCATGATCTTCGGAGAACGAACAGTAGGCGGTCAGTTCCGTTTACATGTATATTTAAAGGCTCCGGATCGAGAAAAAGTTGGAAACTAGCTGGAATTGTGGGTACGCTTACATTTAAATAGGCCCACATCAGGATGGGCACGGCACAGACGACCCAGGACACCATTGCGAGGCGGATTACTTTTGGGGAAATTGAATCGTACGCAAGGACTTTAAAACTACGTTTGAAGAAAATGCCATTTCTTACCCCAAGATCTTTGAGAAGTTTGACATCGTCTGCGATCTTGTTGTAGCTATCACAGGCGACGTCTCCGGTGTCGTTGTTTGCAATCCTGTTGGCGTGGCTGAACGTGTCCCAAATACTTGGACCCTTCCCTGAGGTGGGGAATGAATATAAAATGTCATAAGAACTGATGTGATGGGAATACTGCCAGGAAAGAATATTATCGTCTAAAATACGCTTCGTGATTGGAATGTGTTTGAACTGTTTCGGGGTGTTTTCGGCGTAAGTCCTGGAATTTGAGGGAGACACGAATGGCAAAGAATAGCCCACAATGCAAAAGAATCGATTACGAAACTGTGGCGGGCGATAAGAAAGGGTTACAAGTGTTCACGAATCACCTACGGATTTCAAATTCGTGAACCCTCCCACGAAGGTTTTTGACAAACAAAAAGTTCCGTGGCGGTTTGACGAACTCACACGAACTGTAGGCCTACGGATGTTTAGTAATCAACTAAGAATCATTTAAGAACTGCAAGAAACGTTTGAGAATGATCAACGAACCGGACAACTTTCAGAATCGGGGCGATTCGGGATATTTAAAGCGGGGCATAAGAATTATTTGAGAACTGCAAGAAACGTTTAGGAATTATCTGCGAACCGGACAAATTTCCGATTCGGGATATTCGTAGCGAAAGTGAAAGCGGGGCATAAGTGTGCTGCCAACTCTAGGGGCCCAAGTCGCACACACCGTTGGAATTCTTGCAGGAGTATAGAAACGACCACACGGGCCAACAAATCACGCACTTTCCGTTCTGTTCGGGTCCACTTCACAAATAGAGAACGATGTTCTGGCGACTCACCATCGGCATTCCAGCCTCCTTCAATCGAGTAGGCGGCTGTCGCGGTGCTCCAGGCGAATTCTTTCGGAAATTTTCCGTAGTAAAATTTGTTACATTTCACAACGTATAGACAGAGGGCCAAAGTTCCCAGCAGTGTTAGGTGTCGTACTGCCATCTTGTCGAGAAAATCCTTTATGCAAACGGCGATAGCTGTGATATCATATATAACTGCAAACTGATAAAATCTATTGAATGAGAAAGAATTGCGCTTGTGTTTACGTACATGGAAAAGCAAACTTTTTTTCGTGAAAATTTACTGCCGCGAATTTATCGTGTTGTTCAATCAAGTTTTTCAGTTAGGCCCTAGAGGTCAGACTCCCGTTGAAAAGGTTGGCTTTCGGGGGTATTCACGTCACGTCCCGTGCTTTGAGCACAATTCATAGACCGCAAGACCTCCATGACCTCAAAATAACGCAGACTGAGGTTCACAATTTATACACGTATAACAACAAAATAAAGACAAAATATCATTGAAAAGTAAGTTCCACACACATGTGTTTCAATCATTTATTCTTGAATATCTTATTCATGAAAGAAACTGAACTGTCACACGTGACATTACAATAAATCACTGTGATTGATTGCAAGGAAAAGCCAAAGGCGGAGAAGACGCCGTCCCAAACTTCTCATGACCAGAAAAGACCAAGGGTGTATTTTCATGTTCGAGTATGATTATATCTTAAAGGGGATCTTGAGTCGACCATATTCATGTGTTGATAAGTCAAACTGATGGGCGCCATGCTAGGACTACTTGAACGAGTCAATGTTGAAATTCCAGACATTGGGTGATATGAATAAAATAATAGCAATGTTTTTACAATGTACTTCAGATTTGTACAGCATAGCGTAGTGTATTTGCACTGCAAAATCCAAGTATATGTAAAATCATTTGCTAGTTTTTATTCATATATGACATAATAGGCGGCACCATCTGGTGAGCATGAGATCGCCCTGGACAAAAGCCATTGATTGCAACTTCACTGCATCCTGAAGTGATCAGGCGTTCTTAGTACTTACTCACCTCCCTCCCTCACCTTTTTTGTGGTAATGGAGAGAGCGAGCACAAAGAGCGACTGATCATATATTATAGGATAATTTAACTGGTGTCACAATACATTGGAAGGGCTTAAACAGAATGTGATGCGCCTAAACTTTGCAGCATTAGACTGGTCTCCTGTCCTCGAGCCACTCCGCTAATATGTATTGGCAGAGCAGCTTGAGGACAAGGGACCAGGTGGATCGTTGATCGTTTCCCGTGCCGCGGTGATTAGGGCCTATATTGGTCATCCGCCACAAGAAGAGTATATTGATCTATGTACTACGCCAAGGTTTTGCCTTCAAACGGTCAACTTAAAGGGAATTAGTTGTGGCAATCAAAAATGACACAAAGAATAATTTCACGGCCGAAGAAATTAACAATCTCTAGTTAAAGCCTACATTTGCAGTTGACCGTGTTCTAAATGCTATTCGAAGGCAGCAAAGCAACAGTAGTTGCGCAAATATGCTCTTAGGCAATAAATCCTCGATGTGAGTACTGTAATAGATTCAAGATGGCGTTTGATTCCCTATTCAGACACCTTGACTGGCACTACCAGTTCGCTTTAAAGGGACTCATGCGAAAAGTACTGTTGCTGCACGCCGGGAACTAAAGTACTACCGTCTAACAACAGGTGGCAGCAGGCGTTTTTCCCAAGAAATATTTCCACGACTTTTTCAGTTCCACAATGAACTACTAGACGGCGCATGCCATAAATGCGAAATGAAGCGGTCTTAAAATAGATCGTAGTCGCTATTACCTTGACAGTGTTATACTGACACTTTTTGTATGAATTCCTTTAAAGGAGCCCGGTATTGCCACTTTTTCTCGACAGCCGGCGCCACTGCACCACTCTCCGACCCGACCCCAGGGACTAACTACGTTGTCAGCGAATAGACCCGATTTACTGTGTACATTTTGTATGGACTTCTAATAGGACCTTGTTCAGGTCTATACTCTGATTCAAGATAATCATGCAATCATGCACATTTAACTGGCCCATTTGTGGTTTGTGGTCAGGTTCCATTGCAAGGTCAAATGAGTGCAAAAATGACTGGACATTCTAAAAAGCACTATATACATACTACCTATTCCAATGATTGACGTGTGCTGAATAAAGCAGGGATCCTTTTCTTAGTGTTGTCATGGTTGTGTTAATAAATCATGATTTATGGTATATGTATATGATTTGGTATATGTAAACAACTGTCTGCCGCAAACTTCAAGCTTATGTTTTCTCGTTGTAAAGTGCTTTTCAGAATGTCCAATCATTTTTGCACTCATTTCACCTTGCAATGGAACTAACCACAAACCACAAATTGGGCAATTGCGTGTGCATGTCAATTCACGGTTGACAGACTTCTAATAGGACCTTGTTCAGGTCTATGCTCTGATTCATGATAATCATGCAATCATACACACGTAATTGGTCTACTTGTGGTTTGTGGTTAGGTTCCATTGCAAGGTAAAATGAGTGCAAAAATGACTGGACATTCTGAAAAGCACTTTACTGTCCAACCTTTAAATCAAAACTGTAACTACTTCGCTACCTACGCCATCCACCATGTAAATGTGATGTAAATATGTTGTTGCCTCTAATACCTTTGTAAAGGATATAGAGAAATAAATTGAAATTGAAATTGAAATTGAAAATACAGATAAGAGATCGCATACCGTGCTCCTTTAAATTACAGTTTGTTTACAAGATACAGCATACATGTATATATACTTGCACTTACTTATTCCAATGATATACGTGTGCTGAATAAAGCAGGGATGCTTTTCTTAGTGTTGTGTTAATAAATCATGAAATGATTTGGTATATACATGTAAAATAACTCTCTGCCGCAAACTTCAATCTTTCCGCCGCATAGACAAGGATTTCCAAAGAGTTCGTGGCTAAAAGCCCTTCGACATCGACTTTATGACGGAAACTATTAAAATGATTACGAAAGCAAATGAAGGAACCGGTGTAGATGCAGAACTAGCATAGAATCCGTTGTTCTTGATCATTTGTGCGAACCAACGAGCCGATGCTTTGGGGGTGCGAGGACGAGCAGGATCGGAAAAGTTGACGAAGTGAATTCCGAATTTTTCGGAGTAGCCATTTATCCAATCGAAGTTGTCCATCAGAGACCAGGCGCCGTATCCTTTCACCTTGCATCCGTCCAAATTTATGGCTATAAAAGGAAGAGGATGGCCACGTAAGGCCTGTTGGTCTCAGTGCGAAAGTGGATCACAAACGATACGTAGTCCTTCGGTACGAGTACAAATGTACGAGGGCCGACTTCAACACTGGGACATCTTCAGCCCATGCGTCGAAATCATGCTGTCACATCCTAAGGTAGTCAGTTCTCAGCGCTCCGTCCATTCGTCACCACACACAAAAGGGAACATGCGCTGAGAACCTCTGATTACCATAGGATGGTGTAGGTATTGGCCTAATGCATATCGCCAAAAATTGATCACATTCAATGTATTTTTAATAAACGAAATACCTTTTAACATCTCGTTGATGCAGCTGCTGTAGTATTCAACTCTCGCAGTATCCTCCAGCGTACCCGTCCGATCAGACACGCCATTTTCCGTAACGTATATATCAGGATGGTTATAGGTCTTGTCTATCCATTGTAATAGCTTCCTCATACCAAAGGGAGCCACCCTCAACCCAACGAACGCTGAGCTAAATAGACTAAAAAGAAAAGATACGTGTATATACGTAATTTTACATACATACTACAGGTGATGGTGATCTAGCGGGAATGATAATCTCCTCGGACTGCTCCGGTTCAATGATGTTCCTGACTCTAGGCCCGATCGAGCCTTCACAATCGATCCATGAACTAATCCCTATTACGAAAGGAAAGGTCCCTGCCTTTTTCCAGGACAAGGTCAGCATGAGGTCAAGGTCATCTTGCGATCGAGGTAAAACGTACTGTCCCCACGAAGGATCAGCCTCTTCGACGACGCCTTTGTCGTTGTCGAAATCCGGTGGGTTGATCGGCTTGTTGGGATCATCTGAGGTCAGGTTGGTTGTATAGAAGTTCACGGCAATGAAATCAAAGGTCCCTGAAAGAAAAAGAGCGGGTACGGAGTACTTTAGTGACTGCACAATGTCGGTTGCACATGCACATTTCGACTGAGCCGTGAAATCTGCAATTTTATGGCTGTTACACTCTGTAGTTTACACTTTTCATACCTGTGATTTTTTGCTTTTCCTCTGCTGTGAACTCTGGCAGCCTCGATTTCTTGAGATTCTGCAACATGCTCATGTTGTGAACTCTGACCTTCATGACCTCTGGGTAGTCTCCGTTGATCACGATGGGGTGGGCGAACCAACCGATGTCAAACTGCAACGCTCGTTCGGCTGCCTCGACGTCCTTCGGGTTGGAAGGATCCTTTGGCTCCAACCACTGGAAAGCTAACGTTATGCCTATCTTTCCTGCAGAAGAAATGAACTTTGGTTTTCCTTGCGATGAAGAGATAGGCCTACCGATGTCACCAAGTTACAAGTGGAAACACTGTTGAGAGTGATGGTTTTACCATTTTATTGGGTCATATGAAAAAGGACTAGCAAATGCTTTTACTTCAGATTTGTACAGCATTGCATAGTGCATTATTTATATTGCAAATGTCAAGTAAAAACATTTACTAGTCTTTATTAATATGACCCATTAGCCAGGGCGACATCTGAATTTGTAGTGAAGGAACTCGTCGCTTGCAGCTGCATAAAGCATGCCGCACATCTGCAAATTTATTGGAGACTGCCCTTCCGACTGCTAGAGGGACTGCAGATTTGCAGGTTTGTCGCTCAGTCTGCGGAAGATCGCTGCACCAAGCGCCAGGTCACTGTGGTCGCCCGATTAATCGAATCTCGTTTCATATCTGATCGCTTGAATGTGTTGTACTGGGCGATCTGAATGACCGGTTTCAATGGCAAATGGAGACCAAAAAGAATTTCGATCGCATCAGGAGACCAAAAATTCAACATGTTTAATTTTCGGTCGCAAAAGGCCGACTATAGCCTACTTTGCGACTAGTCGACCGATACAAAAACGATGAAATTTCGTCCGCAAACAATTCCGAAGCGACGCCTCAATAGCCGGCGACTTTGGTCGCTTCCGGAAGTCGTCAGTCGTTTGCGGATGGTATCACTGAAATGGTCGCAAGTGTGAACGGCGGGCGACCTCGCACCCGATGGTTGCCTGCGACGTCGTGGTCGTTTGTCTCGTCGGTCGTCGCAGGTGTGCGCCATGCTTAAAGCAAGTAGGCCTACCACGAAATTCAATCGGAATATGAGGATTGGTAGTGTTTTTCAAAATCTGCTGACAGAATTTCACCGAGTTTTTAGGACTAGGTGACAGCACTGGCCTAGCAAATTTCACGTAGCCTACCTTTTTGTGAGCTCCTGAACATTTGGTCGTAAGTATGCCAGACCTTGGCATGTGCTTTGATCAGGTTGTGACCAACAGTATACACCTTGTCACCTGGTCCATACTGCCCAGGAGCAAATAAGCCGATGCCATAACCTAGCCTGGCAATGACCCACGGTTCGTTGAAGGTGATCCAGAACTTCACCTTATCGCCAAGCTGAGTAAAACACAGGCTTGCAAAGTCGTTGAAGTGATCGACAGTCGTCTCATTCAGCCATCCACCATGGTCCTCTAGTGCCTGGGGTAGATCCCAATGATAAAGAGTGACCTGGGGTTGGATTCCTTCAGACAACAAGGTTCGTATGAGCTGTTTGTAGTAAAGGAGTCCCTTGTTGTTTATGTTGTTGATGGTTCCGTCAGGAAGGATCCTCGGCCATGACAACGAGAACTTATAGTGGGACACCTGTAGCAGACGATGTAGTAGAGGAAGAGGAGGGAATCTTTAGTATCAGCCACCACTGAAACCTTCTAATAGTCCAGGTGATGACCCCGCAGCAACTGACAGCGCTGATCAAAATAGACGCAACATTGGGGACCATAGTCGCGCTTTCTTGGGACCAAGATAGACGCGCAACATAGACGGGGACCAGGGACCTTATTCCCCAATCCCCCGTAATTTTAAGGGTACGCAAATCCTTTGTCAGGCTGAGAGCGAACAAATAGGTTTTCCATACCGGTACCCTAAAGGCCAATTCATACTTCTCCGTTTTGCACTTTGCGCTTGTCCTTTCCCTATGTTTATGTGTGGTACCAACAATAACATTACTTTTTCTACCACGCACTTATGTAGGAAAGTTTCCTACATAAGTGCGTGGTAGAAAAAGTAATGGTTGCGCTTGTCCGTTTCAAACGGACAAGCGCAAAGCGCAAAACGCAAAGTATGAACCTACCTTTAGAATTACGCCAGCGGGGGTTTTGCTACCTGCAGCTAGGAATCCACTGGAGCTGATTTTCTGCGTTGCGACGTGCTTTGCAGCCTGCTACCTGCGAAACTGATGATACACCGGGCGCCGACCGATTGCCGACTGAAATTGGCCACATCTTCGGCATTGGTGGAAATCACGTCTTGCAAGTCCACTACGGCGATCGAGTGCCCAGTTGCAAAGCAAAATCAGCTTGAAAATCAATGGTGGATTCCTAGCTGAAGGCGCATGATGAGCACACACTATCTTCCCCAACGTTCATGATCTTCGGAGTAGTCGGTCATTTCCGTTTACATGTATAATTAAAGGCTCGGGAGACAAAGTTGGAAACTACATTGTAGCTAGAATTGTGGGTACGCTTACATTTAAAGAGGCCCACATCAGGATGGGCACGGCACAGACGACCCAGGACACCATTGCGAGGCGGATTACTTTTGGGGAAATTGAATCTTACGGAAGGACTTTAAAACTACGTTTGAAGAAAATGCAATTTCTTACCCCAAGATTTTTGAGAAGTTTGACATCGTCTGCGATCTTGTTGTAGCTATCACAGGCGACGTCTCCGGTGTCATTGTTTGCAATCCTGTTGGCGTGGCTGAACGTGTCCCAAATACTTGGACCCTTCCCTGAGGTGGGGAATGAATATAAAATGCCATAAGAACTGATGTGATAAGAATACTGCTAGGAAAGAATATTACAGAGTTGAAGAGACCACACGCTAACGATAACGTTTACGTTAACGCTATTTCTTGCATGTATTTCACGTCCAAAAAAATATCGTTAACGTAAACTCCCTATTGTCGTCTAAAATACGCTTCGTGACTTGGAATGTGTTTGAACTGTTTCGGGATGTTTTCGGCGTAGGTTCACGAATTTGAGGGAGACACGAATGGCAAAGAACAGCCCAGAATGCAAAAGAATCGATTACGAAACTGTGGCGAGCGATAAGAAAGGGTTACAAGTGTTCACGATTCATCTACGGATTTCAAATTCGTGAACCCTCCCACGAACGTTTTTGACAAACAAAAACTTTCGTGGCGGTTTGACGAACTCACACGAACTGTACGAATGTTTAGGAATGAACTTAGAATCATTTAATAACTGCAAGAAACGTTTGAGAATTATCAACGAACCGGACAACTTTCAGATTCGGGGCGATTCGGGATATTTAAAGCGGGGCATAAGAATCGTTTAAGAACTGCAAGAAACGTTTGGTAATTATCTGCGAACCGGACAAATTTCCTATTCGGGATATTCGTAGCAAAAGTGAAAGCGGGGCATAAGTGTGCTGCCAGCTCTAGGGGCGCAAGTCGCACACACCGTTGGAATTCTTGCAGGAGTATAGAAACGACCACACGGGCCAACAAATCACGCACTTTCCGTTCTGTTCGGGTCCACTTCACAAATAGAGAACGATGTTCTGGCGACTTACCATCGGCATTCCAGCCTCCTTCTATCGAGTAGGCGGCTGTCGCGGTGCTCCAGGCGAATTCATTCGGAAATTTTCCGTAGTAAAATTTGTTACATTTCACACCGTATAGAAAGAGGGTCAAAGTTGCCAGCAGTGTTAGGTGTCGTACTGCCATCTTGTCGAGAAAATCCTTTATGCAAACGGCGATAGCTGTGATATCATATATAACTGCAAACTGATAAAATCTATTGAATGAAGAAGAATTGCGCTTGTGTTTACGTAAAAAGCAAACTTACATGAAAAAGCAAACGTTTTTTCGTTAAAATTTACTGCCGCGAATTTATCGTGTTGTTCAATCAAGTTTTTCAGTTAGGCCCTAGAGGTCAGACTCCCGTTGAAACGGTTGGCCTTCGGCGTTATTCACGTCACGTCCCGTGCTTTGAGCAAATTTCATAGACCGCAAGACCTCCATGACCTCAACATAACGCTGACTGAGGTTCATAATTTATATACGTATAACAACAAAATAAAGACAAAATATCATTGAAAAGTAAATTCCACCCACATGTATTTCAATCATTTATTCTTGAATATCTTATTCATGAAACAAACTGAACTGTCACACGTGACATTACAATAAATCACTATGATTGATTGCAAGGAAAAGGCAAAGGCGGAGAAGACGCCGTCCCAAAATTCTCTTAACCAAAAAAGACCAAGGGTGTATTTTCATGTTCGAGTATGATTATATCTTAAAGGGGATCTTGAGTCGATCATATTCATGTATTGATAAGTCAAACTGATACCAGATGGCGCCATTGGGTGCACATGGCGTGTGCAGTCATGAGCAGTTTCCCAGGGAAATTGAGGAGAAGCGAAAGCCACTATACCCAGTACTACGAAATGCAATTCGAAACGGAAAACGGGCATACCTGGTCCGGGACAAACTGAGGGCGTATCATCCCACTGGGATGATACGGAACGCGTATCGCACCCCGGATCGTGACGGTGGTCGGAGCGTACATCACCCTTCGATTTCAGGCAATTTGTAGCATATTAGTCGAACAGTTCTTGTATTGTTGAACACGAAATGTGGTTTTAGGACGGCCAGCATTCGTTCACGTCGATTTTGTTAGTTTTTGTGCGGTGTTTTTGACGAAAAATGCTGCAGTACCAGGCGGTACCGCGGAACACACTGTACTAGGGTATATGATAAAATACTAGTTATACGCGGAGGCCGATACCACTGAATTATTGAGTGTACCACATTTATAAATCAACGATTTTTTGTCCTGAGATTACAATATACATGTATTTGAACATGTATGTTAAATTTTGAATTTAATTTCATAAACCGTAAATAGATGTAATAATTGAATTCCACTCCCGAATTCAGACGGACCAGCGGAAACTCGTTCCGGCACGGGACGAATCCTTGTTTTCGACTGGCCCGTCCTGCGCATGCGCATCCTCTTTCGTTCCGCTGTCTTTCGTAGCAGACGTTATGGCGAACGACGGAAACAAAATTGACGATTTTTCCAATAATAGGGCCGAAAATGTGCCCGGTAACAGCTCCGAAGTGGGCGGTATGCCTAAGGGCGATGTCTGCCCGGATAAAGGTAAGCAGAAAGGCATTCAAGGCTATAAAATTCCCTTGATAAAGCGCCCCGAAAGTGGGCAGTCAAACCGGCGCAATCATCATGGCGACCGGCGGGAATCAGATGCACGTGATGGTACACGTAGTAATGTACAGGTTGTGCAGGCCGACGTTCATGCTGCGCACAATCGATCGGATGCCGATGAGGGCACATCAGATGATGAGGTTGTGGGTCTCTCATCTCCGTCTGAAAATGATGGAGACCTCGACAGTCATGACAAGCGTAATAGGCCTACTCACGTTGATGATTTTGATTCGGAAACCTCCGGCCAGTCGGACACTCCCACTGATTCCTATGGAGATGATGAAGAAGGTCGTC
This sequence comes from Notospermus geniculatus, assembly GCA_002633025.1. Taxonomy (NCBI): domain Eukaryota; kingdom Metazoa; phylum Nemertea; class Pilidiophora; order Heteronemertea; family Lineidae; genus Notospermus; species Notospermus geniculatus. Next base: position 214,714 of record NMRB01000777.1, on the reverse strand, counting down.
GTGGGGTGCCTGCTGACCACGAATCGGATTGCCCTTCCCGGGAGCGACATCGCAAACGCCATAGGTCCAAAAGTGATGACACAGACACGACCAGTTCGAGCGCCGGGTCGGCCAGTCCTGATGGCAGGGAAAAGCGGAGGTCAAGGTCAAAGCACCGCAGGTCACCAGGACACAGCCGGAAGCGCCGCCGGGGAAAGCGTCACTCCTCCGGATCGGACAGCCATTCCTCCGAGGCAGACAGGCACAGGCATCATCCAAGATCGGACAAGGCAAAGGCCCGTAAGAAGCCTAAACGCTTTGATCCCTGTGCAGATGCAAAAGCAGCTGAGTGGAAAATGTCAGATGACCAAGCAGCGTACGTGGAAAAACATTTCACGAAATTCTACACAGAAGAGGTCCTGTCCTCCAAGGTCATGAAGGACAATCCAGTGCCATCGAATGAGATCTTCACGGTACCAACATTGGAAGATGACATGTTGGATTTGCTACCCTTTAAAATCAGAGATGGGGTAAAAAAAGACCGATCAGTATTGGGCCAAGGTACTGACACGTTTGGTACAGGTGGCTGGGCCTTTGGGCACAGCTTGGAAAAGAGCTGAGGAAGCGCGTGAAAAACCAAAGGACGGTGTAGACATTGAAGAACTGGTAGAACTGTTGGAGAAAGCATTCTTAGTCCTTGGGCAGGCCTTTGTGTGGGGGAACTATGTTCGCCGCACAAATTTTTTGGGACGTTTCCTGAAAAGTCAGAAGAGAGCAAGCCATGCGGTTCGGCAAAATGACAAACTTTTGTCGAAGAATCGGAAGAAACTGTTTGGCCGTAAATTTTACAAGGCCCTCCACAGGAAAGCAAAAGGGACAAAGCAGGCTCAAGAGATTCGTCGTGGTCTAGTCAGCAAGTTCAGTGGTGACAGGAACAGGCGGCCCTTTCGGAGGGGGCCCCCGTCAAGACGTCCAGATGATGGGGGCGACAGGAAGACTACCCACCAGGCCTCAACTACCTACAGAGGCAGAGGTAGAGGAAAGCCAAGAGGAAACAAGAGCAGGTATGTCAAAATCCGAGCCCCGCCTGGGAGGCTCACAGCCCAAACTAAATGCAGAGACTCTGCACCCACAACCCTCGGGTGGGAGCCAGCATCCCACTTTGGAAGAGGGAATAGAATTGCCATACGAGAAAATACTGACCAACGAGATCGTGCCAGAACTGGCAAAACTGAAATTTTCCCCACCACCCCCGACAAACCTCCCAGTGGGAGGAAGACTGGGTCAATGCCAGGGAAACTGGGAAAAGATCACAAAGGACCCAGACATTCTCGGGGTTATCAAAGGGTACAAGGTGAGATGGTTGCACACTCCAAAAAGGAAAGGCAGGCCATTCACTCCAAAGTTCTCAAAGAAAGAGGTGGCTCAGATAGACATCGAAGTCCAGAAGATGGTAGACAAGCGTGCCATCGTGGAGGTCTCAAACCAGGAACAAGATCTCTTTCTGAGCCACATCTTTCTACGGGAAAAGAAGGATGGCACATTTCGGCCAGTGTTCAACCTGAAACGCCTGAATGCCTCAATACCATACGAGCATTTCAAAATGGAAACGACACAAATGCTCAAAAACCTCTTGCAACCAAACGACTGGATGATAAAAATCGACCTCAAAGATGCATACTTCTCGGTCCCAATGGCACGAGAAACACAAAAATTCCTGGCGTTCCAGTGGAAAGGGAACACCTACAAATTCCGGGTTCTCCCTTTCGGACTGGGGTCAGCCCCCAGGATATTCACCAAGATCCTGAAGGCCCCCATAGGCTTGTTACGGAGGCTGGGGTTCAGAGTCATGATATTCCTGGACGACCTCATCTTGCTCCACCAAAATCCCAGAATGCTGCAAACACAAGCACGATCTGTGCTATGGCTATTACAGGCACTGGGGTTTATCATAAATTGGTCAAAATCCGTCCTCGGACCCCGACAGGTCATGGACTCTTACTTGGGCTTCATAGTGGACTCCATCAGGATGCAACTCCAGCTACCCGAGGACAAAGTGACCAAGATTCTGTCACAATGTCGAGACATGATAGCCCAGAAGGAGACAACGGTGAGAGAACTGGCCCGTTTGATAGGGAAATTGAACGCCACAACGAGCGCAGTACTGCCAGCACCGCTTCACTACAGGAACCTCCAGGTGCTGAAGAGGACAGGATTGCTGAAGCAACGTCAGTCGTACGAAGCCGTGGTGCAAATCACAGACGAATGCAAAGCAGACCTACGATGGTGGGTAGAGAATCTCACGAGCCACAACGGCCGGGCAGTGGTGTCACAGAACCAAGCAATGACCCTCACCACAGACAGCTCCAAGACAGGATGGGGAGCAGTGCGAGAGGACACGAGACAGATGGTACAGGGACGGTGGACAGCAGACGAGGCAGAGTTGCACATCAACATCCTGGAACTGAAAGTAGCGGAATTGGCACTGAGATCTCTAGCAAGAGAGGCACAGAACTGTCATGTGCATTTCAGGATGGACAACTCCACTGCAGTGGCCCAAATCAACAAGATGGGGGACACGAGGTCGCACAACCTACTGATTGTCACTCAGGACCTCTGGAATTATTGTCTGGAGAGAAACATCTTTCTGACTGCAGAACACCTCCCGGGGGTCAACAATCAAGAGGCAGACCAGGCCTCGCGAGTCTGGAACGACTCGAGCGATTGGAGGCTCCACCAGGAGGTGTTCCAGCAGATAGAGAGAGTGCTCGGGTGCCAGGAAGTAGACTTATTTGCAAGTCGACACAATGCACAGAAGGCAAAGTATGTCAGCTGGAAGCCAGACCCAGGGGCAATTACATTCGATGCGTTTGCCCTGGGATGGGGCAACATGAGGGCATATGCATTCCCCCCATTCTGTCTGATAGGCCGGTGTTTGACGAAAATCAGGAAGGACAAGGCAGAGCTGACTCTGGTGACACCGGTGTGGCAGAGCCAACCTTGGTACTCCGTGCTTCTCCAAATGACAGTCCAAGATCCCATCCTGCTCCCTCAGATGGACAACCTGTTGGTGGATGCCCTAGGGCAGCCACACCCACTGCTCCAAACCCAAACCTTGCAGTTAGCAGCATGGAAAATATCAGGAGACCCAATGCGCCAGCACAATTTTCTGAGTCGGCTGCCAATCTTCACAGGAGAGGATGGAGATCAGGCACGGAGTCAGCTTACAATACAGCCTGGAAAAGGTGGGCTGGCTGGTGTGCTGAGCGGGAAAGCAATCCACTTCAAGCCACTCTGGGGGACATAGGAAATTTCTTGTCAGAGCTTTTTGAAGAAGGCAGAGCCTACAATACCTTGAATTTGTACAGGTCAGCAATCTCTGCAAGGCACCCAATGATTGATGGCAGGAAAGTGGGCCAACACCCCGACATTGTCAAACTCATGCATGGGGCGTTTAACACGCGCCCACCGGTGCCACGGTATGCAGACACTTGGGCAGTGGACGCAGTGACAGACGCCATCAAACGACTGGGGGATAACCACAGCATGAGTATGAAGGACCTGACAGCAAAACTAGCCATGCTTATGGCACTCACTAGTGCTTGTAGGGGCTCTGAGATCAACAAGATCAAAATAAGCAACAAGAGGAAGGACGGCAATAAGGTTGTCTTCCAACTGGACTGCGTGACTAAAACCTCTAAGCCAGGGAAGCCATTGCTCAAGATTAGCTTTGTTCCTTATGACCCGGATGCACAGTTGGATGTAGTGCAATGCCTTCAGGCGTATGAAAACAGAACGAGGACCTGGCGTCTCACCCAGGAACAGAACGAGTTCCTGTTTTTGGGTCTTATCAAGCCACATCGGCCAGTGGCAGCTTGCACAGTTGCCAGGTGGCTGCTGGTGGTAATGGCTAAAGCAGGCATTGATGTGGACCAGTACAAGGCCCACTCAACAAGGGTAGCCGCAACCTCCAAAGCAAAGGCCCAGGGGTTGTCAACAGCTCAAATTATGAAGCAAGCAGACTGGGCCAGAGAGAGCACTTTTTGCAAGTTCTATTGTAGGGAATTGAGAATCCTGGAAGAGCCCGGTTCCACAGAATCCGTGTTTCAGGATAAAGTGCTGAGTCAGAATATTTAGCTTTGAACATTCAATTATTACATCTATTTACGGTTTATGAAATTAAATTTCAAATTTTATAAGTGCGCGAAGCGCACGAAATGAAATTATAATTTAATGAGTAAACCTAAATAGATGTAATAATCCCGCCCATCCCGACCCGAGGCTCAGTTCATGTGACCATGTTGACTGATATTCTTCCTCTCACTTTATACTTGCAGGTCGTAGAGATGGCCGACAGAACTAACCGAGAAACCGTGATGAGCAGTCCGGGAAGGACGTGCGTAAGATGACTTGAGCGGAGGACGTTCTGGGCTCCAACACAGGGCAATATGATGGAGAAGGTTTAACGCCCGGGGGATCTCGGGGGATGTCTAGTTTGGTTTGAGTTTCCAGACTTTCAAGGGAGGAGCCACTCCCAGTGACCTTAGCATTTGTTGGTTAGCACTTATGTTCATGTAATTTTGATTGTTACCATGGTTACTGCGGAATGCGGAAAAAGTGAAGAGACATTTGTTGGGGAGAGTTCGAAACAATCAGAAGATAATGGAATACTAGAGAGTTTATAAACGTTGGTTCTACTTGTTTGCCACCACAGTGGTTTATAAAAAAAAAAAAAAAAAAAAAAAAAGTTCACGGTTGCTGTGAAAAGGCAACGTTGTTGATGATGTTTGTACTGTTAGCAGCCGCTTGCTGCTGGAGAGTTTAAGTTGGAATAAACAATTTTTATAGTGTATATATGTGGATGTTAGTTACGTTGTTATGTTGTGTAGTTGGGATTTTCTTCCCGTATAGTTTACCTCGCTTATAATACAGGCTTATCAAGGGGAGGATATGGGGCGGATAAGATAAGCCTATACTGGAGTAAACCTTTTCGCCCTGTCTCCGGGGACGGAGACAGAGCTTTCATAAAATACGTAAGACAGCGGACTCCAGAGGATGCGCATGCGCAGGACGGGCCAGTCGAAAACAAGGATTCGTCCCGTGCCGGAACGAGTTTCCGCTGGTCCGTCTGAATTCGGGAGTGGAATTCAATTATTACATCTATTTAGGTTTACTCATTAAATTATAATTTCATTTCGTGCGCTTCGCGCACTTATAAAATTTGAAATTTGTACCTTTCTCGAAAAGTCAGATAATTTGTTGACAAACTGCGTCCAATACTATGATTGATTAAAAATCTTCACGGTAAAGGAGACGTCAATTATTGTAACATACATTGACTGGCTAGAATAATTTATATTGTATAATTATACAATATAAATTATTCTAGCCATTCATAGGAGTATTAACAATTAAAGTGAGAAAAAGTTTTCAACTTCACAATAGCCAAGAGTGGTGTTCCATTGCGCCATACAAATACACAATACATTTTTCCTGGAAGACAGAGCTCCGAGGGAATCAACCACACGAACGCCGTCCGTGTTCGTTTGGTCTGCCGAAATACGTTGGTCGTGGTCGAGTTCTTACCTACTAACTACAAGCGAAACGTTTGAGGAAGCAAAGTGATGGGCAGAGTGCTTCCTAAGATTACGTTCGGAGTTTAGGCCTGTGTGACTGAATAGCCCGAGGAGCATTTCGGCCAAGTTCAACTGACAAGAAAACTTCAGAGGCAGGAAGGACAAGTACCTGTCCCACAGTCTATTATTAGTGAGGTTTTGGAAGCGCCCGGTTAGGCCCTACGACGACGTATATCTATTGTGTGGTTACACCCAAACAATGCCGGCTACCTCTCCGTGTGTGCCCCTTTTTTGGTGGAGAATACATACAACAGAAAACGCCACCACTCTCGCCATCAGCTCTCATTAGCGATTTCAATTTGCCAACAAGCGGTTACTGGTGTAGCGTTATTGAGTGTTTTGGTAGGCCTCTGTTCGCCGAACACTGACGTATTACTAAGTCCCGTTTGCCAGTGTTCCCCCGAACACAGGGAAATAGCCGTGGCCGTTCGCCAGTGTTCTCCAAACATTTTCTGAATCGTGCTTTCGGAAATTGTTTTCCCGTTTTTGAGTGTCCACCTCGTTACAACCAAATACTATGCAGGTGCTTGCATATTAACAGTACCGTAACAGGAGTGTGCACTCGAGTCAGGGGTTACAATCTCCCACATTGCCATCATATTGAATACACTTTCAAAAAAATCAAATGAGGAACACTAAAACATCTGTGGCTGCCCCCCCCCCCCATCTACCACTGTTTAATAGGCGAACGCCTAAATATGGGAGAACACTGACATATTGCAAACATCTATTGATGTTACACCGGCCTTCCACGTGAAAGAAACATTGCGACAGTTCCGGCAAAACTGTCGCAATTACCTACCGGTACCGATGGGCCTTCCACGTGAAAGAAAAAAAATAACGAAAGTCACTATCTGTAAGCTCGTGCAACTGTCGAGCAAGTTACTGTCACAAGTTTCTGTCGTGTGGCTCTTCCACGTGAAACAAAATCTGCCTGTGTGTCCATTGTCGACGACTGCCGCGTATAGTTCAAAAAGTTTCCAGACATTTCTGGCGATGAATACAACAGGTGCTATTCAAAGCAATAATTGTCGGACATTAAAATAACTGCAGGCTGACATAATCTATTAAGGCCTCTTCCACGCTACAGAAATTGACCATGCAACAGAGTGTCTGACATATTTCCAAGAGTGTCGACAGTCTACTTGGAGAGCACCTTTCACGTGCAAGTCGCTGTCGGACAGGAAAATTGCGACAGAAAACTTTCAGGTGGAAGGCCGGCATAAAGGGACCATGAGCTTAAAGTCACTTGACGAAACAGGCCCCAGTTTCGCCATCGCCGTCGCCATCTTGCCAAGGCGGTCAGTTTGTAGGTAAAGTACATCTATATGATCGTGCGATAATGTTTGCATGATCAGACGTGCGCATTTGGGAATTTTCGCAAAGCCCCCGAAACTCCTGCGCGGACGCCAATCCCATTGTTCGATGCCACGAAGAGAGCAGCGAACAACATAGGATAGACGTTCGCGTCGGCGTTTCGGGGGCTTTGGGAATCCGAATGTGGTTTTTTGGCTTTGTCGTCTAAACGGCCCTATTATCGCAGCCGTGTTATGCGCTCTGTGCAAATATTAGGGAGTTTTCGCAAAGCCACCGAAACGCCAACGCGAGCGTCTATGCTTTTGTTCAGCGCTCTCTTCTTGGCATCGAACAATGGGTTCGGCGTTCGCGTTGGCGTTTTGGGGGCTTTGCGAAAACTCTCTAGTCAAAACTCGGCCGCACGACTAGTCACCAGAACGAAGAAATTCGAATGTGTTACTTAAAATAGTTTACATTCACCAACAAATCGAGTTCAACCTTACAAGATTCTATGGCATGGCACACAACAACCTTTGAAGGAGTGAGGCTGCGTGTTATCGGACGCAGAGCTAATCCTCCATCAGCTAATCAGTTGCAGCAGCAAGTTCCATCGGTTGATAGGGCCGTGTTACAAATAGTTTCGTAAAAACAGTGCAGTTTATAAAATGTTCACGTTTTATAAAACATGTTGTTGTATTTTATAAAAAAATGTGCATTTTGCCGAATTTCGTAAAAGTACTGCACGTGAATCGTAAAATCATTCCCCCAGATGTGTAAAACTGAACACCCACTTTCGTAAAATTTTCGATAGGTGACGAGAATCATAAAACAGTCATCGACAATTTCTATAAAGTGCTTTTTCGTAAAACCTGCGGTGTGTTTCATAAAATCTGCCATTCTCTGCCATCTGTTTACTGATCATGGCAGAATTTTTCAGGCCTTAGGCTGTTCGTTTTTTTGACATCCCTGTTGAAACTTTCTGTGGCACCAGCACTTGAGCGTTACTGCAACCAAGACCATTTACGCCACCACTAGGCCTACCAATCAAGACCATTTACAGGTCGCTGAAGGATGGGATTGTGCTGGTGAAATGAAACTAGCCTTGGAGACGGCACTTCTAAACAAGAGGCCCGTGGGCCTTACGCTCAGCTGACTATGGCCTGCCAAGTCAAGAGGATGAAACAGGGGAAAGAGCGATAAGTAGGTGAATCGAGATATATGTCTTATCAGATCCATTGGGTGGGAAGGGGTTAATATCAGTCCGTGAATCGA
>NMRB01000777.1:188428-202149 GCA_002633025.1 Notospermus geniculatus | reverse complement strand
TCGCAGGATGAATATCTCCCCAGCCCTTCCATTTCCCTACAAATCTGCATTTGCTAATAAATACTTATAACCACAGATCCCTGTCAGCTGCCCTGCATTCAGAGAGACTTTTCACTAAAGTCTCACTGAATGCAGGGCAGCTGACTACCATCGACATTCCCCTCCCAGTCACCAAAAATATCAACACCACAACTAACGTTCAAGACTACTGGATACTGTGCCCCATATGATGTGTGCCATGTGTGTACCTTGCCCCTTGAATTTACCGGTATGATGATGTTCATTTCACTGAATCAAATGAAAGAAATCAACAATCTCATTCAAAATATTCAGGTATATTTACAACACGATCATCCAAAGTTGAAGCATAACACGAAATTTCAGCAGTATTTCACAATAATATAATGGGCAAATTCAATGAAAAAGTGACCTACAAAAATAGAACCATCTAGAAGCATAAACAAGTTCAGTTTCAGCCATCAGAAAGCTAAATAATACAGATATCACCAGTATGTACCAACATAACTCGCACAAAATGCCATCACTACCCGCTACCAAAACAGGAGAATCACATCCTCAAAGGGTCTGTGTTGAGTAAACCTACAGCAGAGTTCATATTCAGGGCATTCAACCTTATATATTAGTTATGTCCTTGTTAGCAAAGATTAATGTTAGCTAAAACTGTAAGCAAGAGAAACCCACAGAAACATGATAAAACAGTCCTTCCTTCGCTGATGTTACCGGTACTTATGAATGTACACAATACCCTGGTTTCGTGTTTTTAACACACCTTTCAGATATTCAAGGCGGTCACTGAACGGGCCGCCCCGGCAATAGGTACACAAAGGGTCTTTCAGTTCATTCACCACGGATGACCAATCGCTGGGCCACACGGTGTCTGCACCGCTCGAGACGTCTAGGCCTTTTCGGGCTATCTAGTCCACGTAGTCAATTTCATTCAGCTCCTACTGACGGCCGAACGCCGCAAGGATAAATACCAAACCACAAGTCATTCATAGTCTGATCAGTTACAACATGCGGTCAACTAAATTCAATCCTCCCCCGCCCTATCTCCGCCTTGGCCTTTTACTCCAAGAGGCCTATTGTCATACTCAATGCATATTACGATGGAGGCGGTCTCACCACCTTGTATTAATGAAGGTGTGTTAAAAATACGAAACCAGAGTATATACGTACTACAAATATAGCCTGCACCACAATGAAATGTATACATCTCTCTTCAGAGTAAACGTTAAAATTGCCTAATTGCAGAGATCAATTAGGCCAGAGCTGCAGCCCACAGTGATACATATATACTCTCTATCCGGAACTTTAAGACCAGACAATGGGGAACTTCTAGGCCCGCCCAAGTCGCATTCACCCTTGTAAAAAGCCTATTGTACAATTTGGTCAATCAACCCCAAGCTCTGCTCGACGGCACTGAAGTGAATGGTTGATGAACATGAATTGACTGGTTGGGGCGGAGCACTCTGGTCTTAAAATTCCGGATAGAGAGTATATCACCACAATGTGGAACTGAAAACCTCAGCCACGACATACCGGTAGGCATCTCTGTGACCCCCTGCATCTTTGTTATCTTGGCTTTCGGATTATCATGATTATTGTAGGTTTCAAGGCCGTTGATACTTTGCTCTTCAGATGAGATAATGATTTATGAATATGATTAAAAGATCTATCTACCCCATGAGAAAAAAACACTTGTATCACAGTTATGATAAACTCGAGAGTCCAGAATGTTCTGTACCAAAAATGGCCAACGTAAGTCAATAAATACATCAATGCAATACTCAAGTGGACGTTTGAGACATGATGCCTTGCATATTTACACAGCATTAGTTTCTCCGTGATGTTTTCATTCCCTGGCTCACTGATCTTGATGGAGGGGAAGGTTTAGCAGGGCCGGCGCACCCGAGGGGGGTAGGGGGTATTTACCCCCCCCCCCCAATAATTGTGGGTGATGTGCCCTTTTTGGTTGGGGGTGCCCTTTTGAAATCACTGATCACAACAAATGCACCGGCAAAATACGAAACACTTCATCAGAAATTCATCAAAAGATGACATATCAAAATACGGTACCAATGAAAACTCCGCTGGTATTGTCTAACTAGTGCATACAATACAAAACGAAGACACGATAGAAAATATCTCGATTGACACAAGTTACTTTCTAAGCCATGGAAGTTTGGTAATCCTTGTTCCATCTGGCCACTGATAACGATACTGGTACTCAGTAAAATTTGGATCAAATTCAACTTTGGCGACTGGTCGCCCATGAATGTGATAGTTTGGTGCCGGGTTTATGATGAAGTGGCTGGTTTTTTGAGCCGGTGGCGGCTGGTTGTAGCGAGTCTTGTACTCCGATCGTCCCGGGAATGTCATGTTGATGCCGCACGCCTCTTGGATGGATTGTGTGGCCGGTGGCTTTCGTGCCAGGGATGATCCACATGGAGGTTCAGCCACTGTAAAATGGAATGAACAGGATCAGACACCTGGCTGACATGACGCAGAAAAGCCCCTTCCGTCTTTGGGAATTGGACAAAAGGAGTTTCAATACTGTAAACCGTGAAATTTTCGCGGCGCTAATAGACGATACCACTCCAAAAGAGCGCAGCACCTGACGGGTACTACAGCGTCACGACGTCCCGTACTCATTCCATGACATTTTGACTTGAGACGACGTCATGATCGCTGAAACAAGTGGAGGTTTTTCGAGTGACGTCATGGCGTTCAGAATGGGGCACGGGACGTCGTGACGCTGAAGGCCTAGCTTGCTACCCGTCAGGTGCTGCGCTCTATTGGAGTGATAGAGTCTACTGTTTTGACCCCTCACCGTGAAAATAGCGAAAATAAAACACTCGCGCAAATTTCATGGTTTGCAGTACACATCACTGACCACAGCAAGAGAGGCATTTCTGGACCCAAGAGACTTGTCCTACAATCTAACTTCATCACACACCTCTGCATTTTCTTCAATTATCTGCCTACAAAGTGCATCACTGCATACTAAGGGAATATCCAGCTCACTTTTTTGCGACTATGATGAACTGTGATTAGATACATACCAACTGGGTTGCTGATGGCGACAGACCTTGATGCTGGCTTACATGAGTTTGAAGCATACTGGTTGAAAGACACTTGCTTTGAGGCAGGCCGCTCAAGACCTGAAAAAGGCGGAACATGGTAGAATGCAGGGTTATATCTAGGATTTCAGAAGGGCACGTAGACTGGTCCCCTGTCGTAGTTCTCGCTTCAATACTACGACAGGCATCTTGAATGCCAACTCGGCATGTGATTGGTCAGCCAAACGTCATCAACGGTCACACCATGAGTCATCAAATCATCTATTTTTAGAGACTCCCACAACATTACGAGTCTTTATTGCTCATTTGCATACGTGTGTCAGAATTCAGGCAAACATGGCGGACGTGGCCTGTCGTAGTAGTGGAGGAACGGAACGGTACAACAGGGGACCAGTCTAAAGGGCACGGTGCAAACTTTGTGAAAAGGGCACTTGAACCTAGAAAAGGGCACTTACATTCGTGACGTTTCTACTAATGGATTTTGAGAAGCTTGTCAGTTAAAAAGGTCTCCATAACTCCAATCAACAGCCAATTTAAGCCAGTTTCTAAGGTGATATGACCAAAAGGGACCATGACAATGGGTCTGGGGGGTACTAAAACCTAAAATGAAATGGTCCATGGACCATGTGCTCACTGGGTTGGACATAATACATGTAGTCGAATGACAGAGGCAGGTACATATCAGTTATGAGCAATCTGGGTCAAGTCATTCCCAGGCAGGACTTTGATTATTTTTGGGTTACGCCACCTGGCGGCCATATTGGATGTCCGATCGGGCCGAAACTTCACATTACCTGGTGGCCATGTTTGAAGTCAAATCAGGCCAAAATTTGACATGCATGTAAAGGTCATCTAGATGGAAGTAAATATCAAATTTGAGCACTCTGCGTCAAGCCGTTCCCGAGTAATAGCACTTACGTGATGTTCAGGTTGCGCCACCTGGCGGCCATACTGGATGTCAAATCGGGCCGAAACTTGGTATTTTTAAGGTACCCCTCCAATGCACGTTTATGCAAGATATGAAGTCGCTCGGTGAAATAATGACAAACTGTGGCAGGTTCGTCACTTTTGTCGAACTCTGACCTCTATAACCTTGAAAAGTACGTCAAATCAAAAACCCGTTATATATGTTATGTATCCTTATTAGCTACACCTATGATAAAAATTTGGAGATGATCTAGTCATTAGTTCAGGAGTTATTGCACTTTTTGTGTTTTTGGTTTCCGCCACCTGGTGGCCAAACCGAGAGTCGAATGGGACCGAAACTTGGTGCCGTGGGTCATCTGACCTAGGGGTATATATGTACCAAGTTTCAGACCAATAGCTCCAGCGGTTACGAAACGTGCCCTGCTAACGGAACACGACGACGGCCGACGGACGCTGCACCATTGTAATAGCTCACCCAGTAAGCTAAAAAGCCCGGTGCTCTTGGGGGTTAAAAAGGCACAACAGCGCCCCTTTTAGCAGTACGGCACGCCGCCGCTCTAAAATGGCCTAAACTCTGGAATGGTTACATTTGAAACAAACAAAAGAAGTACCAGTGGCCAGAGATTTTAGTCCTGCATCATGACAGATGTGACAGAGATAGTAGTGGGGTGTCCTTTCCCTGGACTTACCATATGCCCCACATTCCTTATTTTGCTCCCGATTCCAGTACGTGTCCAGTTTGAATGGTGTCCTGCCTCGTGTCAGGTTGTTCCTGTATCCGGTGTACCTGTCTGTCACACCGATGTTGTCAGAAAACTGCTGGATTCGTTTCATAGATCCCTCCTCATAGGGTGCCATTTCCTGAAGAAAAGAGTGAAGTTTTGTCATCATTGATAAAATTACTTATGTGTAGGCATTAACTCTCTCAGTGCCAAAGACGTACTGGTACGTCCATGGATTTTTGCGACAATCCAGTTCACCGGATGAACACCAGATGTCTCGGCAATTTCTAATACTGTTCTATGGCTCTCTCACTGTGGACAGTGGAATTGTGTGGTGTTTGAGACTGGGTGGTTGTGCTGCACCTCATTTTGGGGCAAAAATTGGCCTTTTTTGCAAAAAAATATAGTTTTTGTGATCAATTTTTGGAAATGTTCCCACCACAAATTCTGTTTTCATGGTTGTTTTGTTGAAAGAAGATGTAGAAACAAACATTCCGACTCCGAGGCCGATTTGGGTTTATCTGAATTTTTTGCCTGAAATTTTGATGGGAAAAGCGGTCTAAAACCCGTTTTTCTGGCACTGAAAGAGTTAAAGAAGCTGGACGTCCAAGTTGTAATCAAACCAGTTTGTTTACAAACAGTGGTCGGCAAACTAGTTTTATTCCTTCGTGAAGGTGGCAGCACCAGTAGCGCCCGTGATCGTTAGACTGGTGCCCGGTCCAATGCAACTCACTCAACCACTCACTGGTTCTCTATCCACGCTGTGCTGCCACCTAGGCCTATTATAGCCCTTTTTCAAAATCACGTGACGTCTTTGTGCGGAGCTACGTTTAGGGGCCCGAGTGACGTCACACAAACTGCGTCATGACTTTTTGCACCGCCAAATGCCATGACGCCGTTTGTGTGACGTCACTCAGGGCCCCTGAAACGTAGCTCCGCACAAAGACGTCACGTGATTTTGAAAAAGGGCTATCAGTGATATGTACTGAAGTGAATATCGAGTCTCGCACAGCCAACTGTTTCGTTCCGCAGGTACTGCGACACAAACGTTCGATCCTCAGATTCGGCTGGGTGACCGAGACTAGTGAATATCGTGTTTACAACTTGGACGTCCAGCTCCTTTAATATCTCCATGGTGTAGGCGATGATCAGGTATCATGTCCCAGCAAGAAGTCCTGATTTGTGCAGAGCCCAAGGAACAACAGTTACAGAGGTGAGTGTACTGTTACCCTATGGCTGTCCGAACTTCAATTTACCCCATTCAAACCTTTCAGGTTCTGCATCGCCCAGTGGTGTGTCTCACGAATCTGGTTGTCCTGTAGGGTACCAACACGCTGGTTGTTCATCCTGCCCTTTATGTCGGAGACGAAGCCTTGCACATTTTGCATCGTGTTCAAGGCCCCTGAAAAAGAAAGTCTTATCAAAACAGTCCTTTTGAGGCACATTTTTCAAAACCCTCAGCCTCAATTAAGACATTGTAAGACCCAAATGTAGGCCTACAACACGGTGGCATTGGTGCAAGTGTTGGCCTAGACCCTGGTCATATCATGATATCTATCATGAGATGGTGAACTGGACATTTTTGGGTGGGTGGGCCAGTCTGCACTGACTGGTCTGTCACTAGAGTCTGTGACGTGTCACTGGGTGCATGGGGCCAGTACGGGGTGATGATGGAACGGCAGGGATCATTCTGGATATCAAGACATACCGGCCCTCTCAGCAGCAATCCGATCCGGATGGAAACCATGCCGCCAGCTGCTAGCAGTGTTCTGCAAATATGCATCAACATTGAAGTGATCAATTCCATTGTTGACAGACCTCAGCTCCCTTGTCATTTCTGGTGTGACATAGTACTGTCCACTGGTCAAAAGGTCATTAATGTCACGTTTTAACGCGCCCCCAGTAGATTTAAAGGCTTGCTCAAGATGAGCTGGAGCCGACCGGGTCGCCATCATTGCCATTTTGACGCAGGAAAGTGCGTGAAATAAGTATTTAGTGGAGGACAATTTTGGCTTCCTGCATAGAGACAGCACGCTTCCAGGTTAGCAACCACCGTTGTGGTTGTCGTTTCATTCCTCTGAAACCGTGAAGAGGCCGCAAACCAATTTCCATGGTTTCGGGACAAATTGAAGGAAAAAATTCTTATACATGATCTTTAAGCTATCAAAATACCGACTGAGTCTTAAATTTTACTTTAGAGACTGCCAAAACCTGTTTTTATCGGTGACATTTTCTTGCTGTTTTCCCGGTGATCACGGCGAACGGCGCCAACGAAATGTGACCTAGATTTTTCGACCAATCAAATTTATGCGCGAATACTGGTCGCCTTCGAACATTTTGTCGAAAGTT
This sequence comes from Notospermus geniculatus, assembly GCA_002633025.1. Classification (NCBI taxonomy): domain Eukaryota; kingdom Metazoa; phylum Nemertea; class Pilidiophora; order Heteronemertea; family Lineidae; genus Notospermus; species Notospermus geniculatus. The sequence goes on along the minus strand of NMRB01000777.1, from coordinate 195,050 downwards.
CTTTCTTTCAAATTCATCGATTTCTTGACCTGCATGTAACAGAATGACATTTTAATACCTTGATTTGGTACAAAGATATACACTACATCAAAAAAATACATCACAAGTGGTAAGTTTTGCGTGAAATTTGAGTAAATGGCATCAGCTGGGTTCATCCGACAATAGGAAGCACATACAGTCCCCCTCATTCCGATGCGTGTGTGACGTGTCGATGTTAGATCTATTTTCGGACATGTCCCCAGTCGTCTTGGTGGTAGGGGCCTAGTGTTAAGTCATGCATGGGATTTCTACCAAGATAGGACTTTTGAGGTCCAGGCATATCCTTACAGTCTTTTCATTAGCCTCTCTCGACGTGGCGCATGGCGTGGGGTAGGTGTAAACTGCTGATTTCCTGCTGAACTTGCTGATTTATTCTGCTGAACTTTTTCAAATGGTGCGCATTCCTTTATTTTTAAATATATTTCAATGAAATTTGGTTATATTACAGTCCTGTATCATAACTTTATATAGACAGGGCGAAAAGACTATTTATTTTTTAATTTGGGTGACTTTGATCGTGTTTTTGTGGGCACTTCTCGAGGATCGATCGCGAAGTTCAGCGCGGATTTCGCTGATCAACTTCACTCGATCTCCACCGAAAGAATATCAATATATTCTTCAAACTTTTACGATTTATTGTAAGATTATGATATGAAGTGTTGAAAATATGTAGTCACTTTCGATAAAAGTGACTTTGACCGAGGTTTTGAGGCCAATTTCGTGAGGGCCGTAGACTGGGAAATTTGGTTCCAAAACTTGCCGCTAGACGCCATGTTCCCGGAACGCCGCGAAGCGGCCAATCTGCGAAGCAATCTGACGTCAAAAGCGGAACGCTGCTGTGATATGGTTATGTAAATAATTTTTCGAGAATGACTAAAAATGGGCTGTGCTTCGCGACTAAGGCGCATTTGAGGCTGGAACGCATGGGGAACGATGAAGACCGTAAAGACTGAAGTTTGAGACGTGGAATTGAGTAAGCAGAGCGTGAAATTATTATTTGCGGGCCTAATTTAGGTTTGGTGTATACGTCACACAACGCCGCCGACTTGCGCGCCGCCGCCTGGTTACCCAGCCTCGTCCCAGGTGTAGTCACAAATTCAAATTCAAATTTCACAGGAGTTCGTCGTCAACACTGAGACACTCGTCCCCAGGTGTAGTCACAGGAGTTCGTCTTCAACACTGAGACACCCTTGACCCTGAGACACCCTTTAGTATGTATGCATCCCCTCTGTACTATAATATACAGTCTGTACACCCGAACCATGGAGAGGTACACCCCTCCATGGTTCGGGTGTCCATCGTTCATGTCATTATTGTATACCAAGCCACTGTTCTGTTGTCGACGTTACAATTAGGCCTAGGCCTAATCCACACGTATTATTGGCCTAGGCAGTTTGGTACATGACATGTATCTCAAGCCGCCCGGCGGCTGAACCAACAATGACTGGTTCCGATTCCTCTGGATGGACCTGCTGATGGCAGCCTGTGGATCAGCTGATTCTTGCTGAATGTTTAACAATACATACCGGTAATGCAAAAAAGAAATGCATTGGCAGATAAAATGTTAGGATATGAAAAAGGATAAATTCCTAATATTACACAAGAAGAACTTAATTTTGCTACAAAATTAGAAAATAAATATGGACTTGTTATTGTAAATCTCAAAGGACTAATGAGACATTTTTCGTATTATGATAATGCTTGGCATTTCAAAGTTGATGAAAATAGTTCACCTTTACAATTTACATACAAAATCAATTCAACAAAAGGAAGTATAAGAGAATTTGAAGCTGGAGATCTAAAAGAAATTGAAACAATATTTGGAAGAAATAAAAAATGCAGAAAAAGTTTTTAGATCATATTTCAAAGAATATGATACTATCTATATCATTACCGGCGTCGTAACCCTGTTGGATTTTTGCCGGAGGTATGGAGTCCACGACAGGCTACTGTCCGCCTGTGTGGGGTCTTTTACTTGCCTTGGCATAGACACTCAGGTACAAGGGACCACGGCTTTTAGTCCCATCCGACGGACCCTGCATTAATGTTTCACAACTTTTTGTACATGCCTTCGCCCGGAGTCGAACCCGCGCCGATCCGAGTACCTCATTCGAGAAATCGGACACCTAGCACAAAATTGCGTTTATCGAGAAGACCGTTCAAATTCGACCACATACACCATATATCAGTGTTTAGCTAAAGACATTGAGCTTTCCATTAGTGTAATTTATTTTGGCATAAAGCAAACGAGTGAAGAGAAATCATTTAAGAAATTTCGTCCTCCGCACAGGATTGGAGGTCATTTGGAGTAGAGCGTTGTTAAAAACATCGCCATAACTCCATAAATACTTGCCTGCATAAAACCAGCAAAACTCAATAGACGTAGGAACTATCAATCTCCAATCTGTGTTAATTTCATACTTCGGCATGGTATTCCAAGTTTTTGTAAGCAGTTTGAACGGTGTCATCCCATTTCGCCTACTCCTATTTCGCCTAAACTCATTTCGCCTAAACCTATTTCGCCTAAACCCATTTCGCCTAATACCCATATCGCCTAATACCCATATCGCCTACTTCCCATTTCGCCTACTTCCCATTTCGCCTAAACTCATTTCGCCTACTCCTATTTCGCCTAATTGGAAAGAAAGAATGAAGATGAATATGTACATGTGCAACACAAAAGTTTATTTTCTCATTAGGGCTTCTATTCACCCAAGCCAAACAAGTGGAAAGATGTCTAAAATCCATGTCTGGGTGAGCTTCCCTATGAACCGTCAAATGGGCAATATGGCAGCATTTTCTGTACCTTTGGAACATTGACCTGTGGAACATTGACTGGTTAATGGGGACCTAGCTCACTGCCTCAAAAGGTGTCACTAGTGGTTAAAACTATTGAAATGAAACTGACATCCCGGTCCTGATCAATTTCCCACACAAAAGGCATCCATTGTATAGGACCGGGTTTTGGTGTGGTGCCCTCTATCGTAGCTAAGATCCCCATTAGAAATAATAGGTGAAATATCATCATCATCATATCATTACTGGCGTCGTAACCCTGTTAGGTTTTTGCCGGAGGTATGGAGTCCACGACAGGCTACTGTCCACCTGTGTGGGGTCTTTTACTTGCCCTGGCATAGACACCCAGGTACAAGGGACCACGGCTTTTATTCCCATCCAACGGACCCTATATAGGAATTAGGCGAAGTGGGTGTAGGCGAAATGGGTGTAGGCGAAACGAGAAGTAGGCGAAACGGGTAGTAGGCGAATGACGAGGCTTCTCGAGTATCTATATCATTACCGGCGTCGTAACCCTGTTGGATTTTTGCCGGAGGTATGGAGTCCACGACAGGCTACTGTCCACCTGTGTGGGGTCTTTTACTTGCCTTGGCATAGACACTCAGGTACAAGGGACCACGGCTTTTAGTCCCATCCGACGGACCCTGCATTAATGTTTCACAACTTTTTGTACATGCCTTCGCCCGGAGTCGAACCCGCGCCGACCCGAGTAACTCATTCGAGAAATCGGACACCTAGCACAAAATTGCGTTTATCGAGAAGACCGTTCAAATTCAACCACATACACCATATATCAGTGTTTAGCTAAAGACATTGAGCTTTCCATTAGTGTAATTTATTTTGGCATAAAGCAAACGAGTGAAGAGAAATCATTTAAGAAATTTCGTCCTCCGCACAGAATTGGAGGTCATTTGGAGTAGAGCGTTGTTGAAAACATCGCCATAACTCCATAAATACTTGCCTGCATAAAACCAGCAAAACTCAATAGACGTAGGAACTATCAATCTCCAATCTGTGTTAATTTCATACTTCGGCATGGTATTCCAAGTTTTTGTAAGCAGTTTGAACAGCAGTAGGTAACGATTATCGCAGCCATAACCTGGTTCCTTGGACGTCCGACGTGGCGCTGATTGACGATTCTACCAGTTAGCGCCACTCTCGGAGCCCATGGAACCAAGTTAGACAATGGATAAGGGAAGGAGATTTCTTGACTAGAGGCCTGACGGCCTGGGAGCTTCGCTGGGGGTGAGTGAATTCGGTCCAAGTCGTTGGCAAGAACATACCAGTATACTGCAGTTGTGTAGTCGGCTAACTAGGCCTATAGACCTTTGAACAAAGATGTTGGTGGCCTACTTATTCTCCCACATGATGTCATGACCATTCGTTCCATGATATAACACTACTGTTGAAACGCATCCTCTCAATTATTTTGCCTTAAATTTTATGCTCATGGCCGCTTGACCAGCTAGTGTGCCAGTGGCATTGAAGGTACGGTACTAAACTTCTGACACCATAAAGTGAGAACTGTTAGATCACCATCTTTATTGGAAAGGTCTAGAGGCCTGTTAGTTGGTTTTGTACTAGAGCCTAGGCCTACATGTAGTATGAATGAACAACGAGAAGAGAGGCAAAGCCTAGCGAAGCTAAAAATGTGGTTGTGTTTCGGGGTGATTTTCAACCCCTCAGACATGCGTGCATAAAACCAGGCGTCGCATGTGGATTCTTCTATCTTATAACAACCCGAATGACCTTAGTAGAAGTTTCAAAATACTACTCCAGGAAAGTGTACTCACTTTGAAGAACGCCTGTTTACGAAAACACAAGCTTACCGTACCTTTCGATCGATAACTCGGCCAAAACTGAACCGATTTCGATGAAATTTTCGGCAACTTTCGTAGAGAAAGATCCATCAACATGTAAACATCGCGCCACCTTCAAACATCTCACAAATCGTGCGTAATTAGTGATTGTTTTATAGCGTCTGCTACGCCTACGTCACTGCCTCGCTTTCGTTCTGTGATTTAGCAGTTAGTACCGCCAAATACCGCGGCTGACACGTTTCGTGGGGCTGTTCATACCTTTGCGGGTCGACTGCTGAGCCTAATTAGCTCGCTGCCTGTAGGGTTCCTTTAAGTAAGTTAAAAGTTCCATTCAAACTTTTTCCGTTTTTAGCCCGCTTGGCGCAAGGCCCAGCAGGGCTTATGCTGTGGCTGGGGTCATTTTAGTAAGTGGTGGTCTGTCGTGCGTTAGGACGTACAGTCATTGACAAAAGTTTATCTCCACCGTTGATCGTCCATAATTTCCTTATAAAGTGAAGAAATTTGATGCGGTTTTCAGCAAATAATACTTCAATCTTTTCTGCATCTTCCATACACAAAGCTGCTTCTGCAGCATCACTCTGACATTATGTAATCAGCCGCTGAAAAAAAAGAGTCCAAAATCAACTTTTTTATTTCCATGCCAGTTTGGATTTTCTCACGTCCGAACAGTGTGTAGCAACACTTGGAAAAAATTCACAAAGATTACGCCATCAAATTCCACCTCAGTTTCTCAAAAACGTTTGTTGGCTCGATTTTGGAGCAGATTCAAATGCTCTTATTTTGCCTGTGAGACGCCCCCACATTTGTGACTATGCCATTGTCCAACCAATCTCATAGGACTTGGATAGCGACGCAAACCACAAACCACAAACCCCTCAAACCCAGTAAGTTAAGGCGGTGACAGACTAGCGCGAACGCGGCGCGTTCCGTAAGCGACGCATTTGCTGCTCCCGATCACTTTCTATGCATTTCCTTCATACGTAACAGACTACAGCGTGCGCGAAGCGAGGCTACGCGTTGTTCCTCACTCGATCAACTGGCCGAGCGATTTTTACGCAATGCGCGCTCGCTACGCTGACCTTATATGGAAATCAATACAGAAAGGGAGGCTTGAATTCAAATGCCCTATTCAACGATTTTCAGATGCGTGATTTCATACAATAAGCGCGCCCGCGCGATGAACGCACTAGTCTGTCACGGTCCTGCGTTTTTTGCTGCTTCGCGTACGTGCTGCTTCGCTTAAGCGCGCGGACGCACGCGCTAGTCTTTCACCGCCTTTACGGTATGTGGACACTTGTAAGTTTCACTTGTATTCTAAAGGGAAAGGCATACCTCCTATTTCGGTTGAATGTACGGCCCTGGACAAGGACCAATCTTACTTTGATTCAAATGACCGTGACATATGCTGTAAATACTCTCTATCCGGAACTTTAGGACCAGACAATGGGGAACTTCTAGGCCCGCCCAAGTCGCATTCACTCTAGTAAAAAGCCTATTGTACAATTTGGTCAATCAACCCCAAGCTCTGCTCGACGGCACTGAAGTGAATGGTTGATGAACATGAATTGACTGCTTGGGGCGGAGCACTCTGGTCTTAAAATTCCGGATAGAGAGTATTCATGAATCGAAACTAAAGGCGGTGACAGACTGGTCCGTTCCGTGGGCGATACGTATCCGTCCAGCACGTGTCCGACACAGCAAAAAACGGAGGGCCGTGACAGACTAGTGCGACAAGTCTACATCACATGGTCATTTTAGCCATTGTCGCCTATCAAGAAGGAAGCGATTCGTCCGCGACTCGGAACAAAGAGAGCTGTCGAATTCGAAGAATTTTATAGGGATAGTGTCCATAAAACGTCAGCGCTGTGTGTCCGCAGTCCGTAAAAATCGCCCACCCGATTGATTCGGGGCGGATTGACGTGCCGTGTCGGATCGGATACGCACCAGTCTGTCACATCAAATGGAAA
>NMRB01000777.1:174604-185486 GCA_002633025.1 Notospermus geniculatus | reverse complement strand
GGCCGATTAGCAATGGCCTTGAGGCTTGAAAACCCACGACACACACGACCCTATTATACAATCGACAAAGAAATACCAGGAATGTCCTCCAGGATGTCGCCGTAGGTAATGACATGGCAAGGGGTCAAAACCAACCTCGTGATGACCGCGTGATGTAAGATCATGTAATGGGGCCTCCGTGTAAGGAAGGACTTGCACTCTCTCCCCACTCATCCACCAGAAGTCCATTTCTGACCCGTCACCACAAAACGAGTACAAAGTCGCTCTGAAGTTGGCAGGTTGAGACCAACGTTTTGTCAATTTCCGTAGCCCTTGGCATATTGTAGACCTGCGTTTTGTAAAATCTCAGTGATTACGTTTCTGCCTTAAGCTTTATCTCAGCTCCTCGAGTAATTGTGTGACGGTCTGGGATAACCCGTCGGAAGTCGCTGAGTGATCAACAAGGGTTGTTAGATTGCCTGTGCGTTGAAGTGCTATTGTTCACCTGTTACGTGGTACGTTTCGGCTATTGAAATGTGCGGGTTCACCAAGGCCATTAGGGAGTTTTCGCAAAGCCCCCGAAACGCCAACGCGGACGCCAATCCCATTGTTCGATACCGTGAAGAAGGCGTCGAACAAAAGGATAGACGTTCGCGTTGGCGTTTCGGGGGCTTTGCGAAAACTCGCTATTAACACTTTCCTCAAACGCGACATCCGACGGGTTTTCCTAGACCGCAACACAATTTGGTTCATCCTTGTTCATATCTTGTGATTTGATGTGACGGGTCACATTTCATGGGAAGCGACTTGTAAACATGGTAAAAAAACGTCTTTTCCGTTGTGACGGCCATTTGGCGTCGTCGTCAATAGGGAGTTTTCGCAAAGCCCCCGAAACGCCAACGCGAACGCCAATTCCATTGTTCAACGCCGCGAAGAGAACAGTGAACAATAGCGGGATAGAAGTTCGCTTCGTCGTGTCGGGGGATTTGCGAAAACTCTCTATTTTTTCTTCGAATCGCCGAAGAGGCGGAAGTGATCCAGTGGTGGAATCGGGTCTTCCGTCAAAAGTGGGAGTCGTGGTGGTGGTGGCGCTAAGCTGCATTTTGTCAGTAGCAGAACAAAGACTGGTTGACAAAGCACAATTATAATAGCGCATGGCTCATTCACCTTGTTCCATTTACTTGGTCAAACTCGCGCCCGAGTAACTTAGTCAAAGAGAAAACGACACCTCCCACTTGCTCTCTCGGTTGAATTAAAACTTGCATGTATTGTATCAGTCATTTTATTCATTAGGTATACCTGGCCATGAGGCGGAGTTTTTAGCGGTTTCAATAGTTGTTGCGCAACAGAGCTCATTCATCCACACCGACGGTCATTGGAATCGAGCGGATCTAATCAATGAAAGTGGGTGGGGTTACCATTCAAAACCGAACGAAAACGGGACGTACACATAACCCACGTGACTGGGGATGGCCAGTCATAAATGTAGTACCAAATGTTCATGGCCGAAAACTCAACCTTTATAAGTTTAGTTTTGATACATACCTACTAGGTAAAGGTCTAAAGTCCGAAACGAAAACGTAAAATTTTCGTCCATGACGCATGGAACGGCATCAACGATTGGCGAGTTTCTAACACGTGTGAAATCCGGTCGGATGAATAGTAGTCGTATCGTTTGCGGTCATTTGGTGCACTGGTCGATTTTACTGGTCGGCCTCAGTGGTCTCTTACCTAGTCGCTAGGCCTGCGGCGCATCATGAGCAAAATTACGGCCAAAACGTGTCTCCTGCAAACAGCTGGAGCCATGGTGGAAAAGAATTTGGTTTTCAGTTTTTTCTTCGTTTATATGTTGCTGGTGATCACATGATACATGTACAATGTAATCGACGTTCTGATTGGTCCCAAACCCGCCAAATGTAATAGGGCCGTGAGCGACCAAACGCACGAGGGAGACTAAAAATCAAAACCGGCGAATTTTTGGTCGCCAAGGCCGACGAACTTGGCGACCTGTCGTGCGACAAAGAGACGATGACATTTTTGGCCGCAAACGGCCCCGACGTGTCGCCAGACTGGTCGTCGTCTTAAGTCGCTTCCGGACGTCGCATCGCGTTTGCGGACGGTTCACTGAAAGGGTCGGGCGACTGGTCGGCCAGCGACCTCGGACCCGACGGTCGCCGTCGGCAGTCTCGTCGGCAGTCGCCCAGATTTTGTCGCTCGTGTGCGCCGCCCTTAAGGCCAGGACTTGCCATGGTCGCCAATTCAGAAATAAGGAAACATGCACAATTCTCCGTTGTGTCGCGGGGCAGCTAAAGCCTCCCGCACACGAGAGAAATTAGCTTAGCAGAATACCATTCGAGGATTTTTACTCATTCAGTTTCCTCTCGTGTGCGGCAGGCTTCTGATTTCGTCGTGATCAGGACCCTCTTCATTCTGTTGGCGTGGTTGTGATACCTAATTGTAGGCCTACACAACCGGAAGAAAAAATATGATGGGGTCACCGGTACAACGTAAAATTGAGAACGTGCCTGGAAACATAATCAAAGTTACAAATATCGAAAAAGAAGCTCGTTCGAAGTATCATGCCGATTTACCGGCGGTGATGGCATTCCGTTAACTCCACACCAACACCGCCGATTCAATCCAATGAAATTCGTGTCAGCCGCCACAGATCAACAGGGTGGCCAATCAGAGACTGCGTTACAGACACCGAAGGCATGTATGGTGTACTTCTGGGTTCTGCTCTTGTATGGCGATGTAAATTCAAATCTGATTGGCTGTTTCATCAAGCAACCATTCCGGACAATATGACGTGTTTATGCAAAAACAGCAATAAACAAAAAAATATTTTTTTCCTGCGATCTAGTTATAGGCTATAATTATCGGACGAAAGTTTCTTCTTGACAACAACTTTTATTAATTTGAAAAACAATCATGTCGTATTTGCAGTGGGGGTGCACCACAAGAGCAGCGAACAACATTCCTGACAGATTTTCTTCTGGAGTGGGCCTGGGGTTTGTGGTGTGAGCCGTGCGAACTAAGCGCAAAACCCAGGTTAGCCTGGATGTCGAAGTATTGGCATCAACCGACCCATACTGGCATCAACCGACCCGACCCAATCGAATCAAAGCCACTTCAAAACATGATTTCTACATTATTTTTATATTTAATTTTTTTGTACAGTATTACGTTTTACCATAGCTGCTCACCCTGCAATATTTTCAATCTGTTTCACTCTGACGCCATCCACTTTGATGACAATGAAAGAACGCGTAAAATAAACAGTCTAGTGTATCGCATGTTGCGTTGTTCTTATACATCCAATCAACCCAATATTCGGACATTATAACGCCGTAGTATTGATGATGACGTCTGTCGTGTAAACTACGTCCATTTATTGCGTTTTCGCATTGTTGTGACGTCATTTGCAAACGTCGGAAGGAAATGGAAAAATATCTGTAACCCATTTCAAAGAGGCTCCAGTAGGCACATACCCAAAGATATCATGATATGAATATTTCCATGGGGTTAAGAATCGCTAGAAGCATAACATATCTAGTATTGATACTAGTAGATTTGAACAGTCCGAACCACTGGAAAAACGGTCGCTGAAGGTAGCAGAAGAAATAAAGAACGTTACGCCGCACCACGGAATCTGAGGTATAATTTCAGCACTTATAGAAAAAACGTTGAATTTGCGATGTTGCTGTGTTTTGGACAATATCGATACTTTATCCCAAAGGGGACTTGCTAAGTGACGCTATAACAATACGAATATTTGCCGTGAGAGTATTGAGAATGACGCCACAGCACCTTTGAAACGGTGAACCGATTTATTCCCTGACGGCGCCGTTCCGTGTGACGTCAAATTCACTTTCTGAATTGACGCGTTCGTCGTTTATTTCTAAACTGCTTAACGAAAATGAATAAAATCGGCCTCTGTAAAAGCCTTAGATATCTCCTAGCCACCCATGAATTTTTTAAGTGATTGTGTTCTTTAATCATATTTGGGAACTGATTTGCACATTACCAGAAATCCATAAACTAGGCAACTCACTTGGAGCGCTGCCTGCTCTATTGTTTGACCCTCCGCAGCTCTGGTAATCCCTTTGTTCTGGTAATTAGGCCAGCGATCACTGCAACTTCAGTCCATGTCAGGTTAACTGTACTGCTGTATTTAGTGTAGACACACACTTGAACATGTGTTTATAGGGGCATTTTTCAACTATTTTTAACTTGCCGATAGCAAATGTACATTCTTATGTTAAAGACTCCCTGCTTGCGAGGTTAGGTCGAAATTGGACCAACTTTTTGTATGTACACTAATACATTTACATGTTGTTGTACTTGCAATCCGTAAGTCCGGCGGTATTGCAGTTGCAATTAGAAATGAACTGTGCAAGTCTGTTAAATCGATGAACAGAACGAGTGCGTTAGTTCAATGGATAAAAGTAAAAAAGAATGTGTTAGGTTTTGATAAGGATTTAATCATAGGAGGTGTTTATTTACCACCGGAAACAAGTAAATACGGAGGCATCGAGGTTTTTGATGAATTAATTGATGAAATGTTGAGAAATACTTCTAATGAAAGTTATGTGTGTTTATGCGGTGATTTTAACGCATATACCAAAGACATGAAGGAATATGACAATGAGTTTGATATGAATTTAGTTGAAAGGTTAGACCTGGGTGAGATTTTCCAGCGAGAGGATAATGTATTAGGATTAGAAGATTTACTGTTGAGATTTAATAAGGACAAAGCAGCTAATAACTATGGTTATAGATTAATAGATTTATGTAAAGATAACAATTTGTTGATTGCAAATGGTCGTGTGGGAGCTGACAAGGGCGTCGGTAAGTTTACGTGTTTTAAAGGTGAAAGTAAGGGACTGTAGCAAAAGTATTTTGAAGCCAAAAAAGACTAAATTTTTCGTTTGGGGGGGAGGGGGTCCAAGGGTCATTTCGTCTTGTTCATAAAAAGTGGCTTCACCCATAAAATGTTCTGCAATGGATGAAAACGATCTTCCGACATTCAAACTTCCTCATTACCAAATATCAGAGTCAGATTTTATTCTTTTCACAATAGCTGGTATAAAATTCAGGGCTCATGCCGATACATCTAGATGTCTTCTTTGAGGGGAGGAAAGTGGCATTTCATTCTATAATTACATCACTTAACTTGCAATAATCATGATTATGGTACCAAAGGTAGCTCTCTCTACATGATCCCAAGAATGATCTTGGACATATTTACTTGCTGACCAGGTTGAAGCCAAAGTTGACCAAATTTAGTCTCTCGGGGGGGAGGGAGGGGGTCAGCTGAGAGACTAAATCATTTAGTCTTTTTTGGCTTCACGTTCTTTTGCTACAGTCCCTAAACATGTTGTGGACTATTTTATTGTATCACCCTATGTGTTAACAAGTATTGATAGGTTTGAGGTTTTGGATTTTGATGGTGCAGTGTCCGACGTACATTGCCCAATAGTCTGTTCGATAAAATGTAAAGATGTGACGCCTGAGGTAAATGATATGGTCGAGGAACCTGTGGTTTCAGATACTACTGGCAAGGTTAAGTGGGATAAGGATAAAGTAAATGAGTATGGAGCGGGGTTACCTTTAGAGGAGTTGGATATGATTAACAGAGGATTGGAGAATGATACATTGGATACGAACAAAGCAAATGATATGTTAACTAATATTTTGAATACTACTGCAGGAAATGTAATGGGTAAAAGTAAGCGAGTCGCAAAACCTAGAAAAAATGGAGGTGTCGTTTTGAGTAGAGAAGTTAGATTCCAGAGGGGAGCCTATAGAAGAGCTAGGAGAATGTATCAGAGTAACAGGAGTGTTGAGAATAAGAGATTAATGAATAAAGCTTTAAGGAAATATAGGAAGAAAATTAAAGCTATGTCTGAAAGAGAACGAATACAACACAACACTAGGTTGAGACAACTCAGAAAGGGTAATGCGAGAAGTTACTGGAAACACTTTAAGAAGGCGAAGTCTGTCTCTTGTGGGGCTACCCTAGATGATTTGTTTACTTTTTTCAGGGAACTCAATCGAGCTCCTGTGGTCGAAAATGATGACAATCTATTGGAACAACAGAATTTTGTTGCAGAAAGGTACAATGATGAGGTGTTAAATAGAGCCTTTACTGAGGAAGAAATAGCCAAGTGTATCAAAAGATTGAAAAACAATAAGTCTCCGGGTCTGGATGAAATTATGAACGAGTTTTTAAAAACTGGCCAGGATGTTTTGCTGCCAACGTTGGTGTTGTTGTTTAATAAAATTTTGAATTCGGGAAAAGTGCCCGAGAAGTGGTCTATGGGGATGATAATCCCAATTTTAAAAAAGGGTGAGATTACCAACCCCGAGAATTATAGGGGTATCACGCTCTTAAGTTGTATTGGTAAATTGTTTACAAGCCTTTTGAATGAAAGATTAACCGAATACTTGGAGATTAATCAGTTGTTGGACAATCAAGCAGGGTTTAGAAAGGAACACAGTGTAACAGACCATGTTTTCACCTTGAAAATGTTGATCGACGTACTATTTGCTAACAAGAAAAAACTCTACTGTGTGTTCATTGACTACCAAAAAGCTTTTGATAATATCTGGAGAAAGGCCTTGTGGCATAAACTAATATCAACAGGTGTTACAGGGAAAATCTTGAACATTATTTACAATATGTATGATAATATTAAATCGTGTGTATCTGCATAAGTCAAAGGAACCATAGAGAATGTCACAAATAAGCTGACGTGTCCGAGTGTTGAGTCAAATAGCGAACCACCCGAATCACCTACTACTTGTCAGTTTCATGGTTCTGTCCAAGTTGTGTTCAGTCACGTCTTGACAATAGGGCCACCCAGTGAAATCCTGTTGTATCTGAGGTTGTCTAGACTTTGTTGGTAAAAAATAGAACTAGAATAAACCAAGCAGAATACCATTAGATAATAGTTCAGGTGCATAACCAGGGCATGACTTCTTTTATTGAAGGGCATAGGTCTTTATAATTGGCTGATGATGTAATAGTTTAGAATATAAGGGTCTGAACTTGAATGTGTAAGGCAGAACTCAGAAAGCAACCTTACCAGACCTGTGGGTACGTCCGCCAATGGGCCTGTACCATGTACGTGCTGTACAAGCAGATAGACCACGTAAGTGTGTTCCCAAATTGCCGGAATTTCGGTTTTCTAGAAGGGTAATTTCTCTAAGACTGGGTTTTGTTGTTTTTTTAGCCCTTTCTGTGCATACGAAACTTGGGAGATGTTTCTGCCCTCCAATCGCCGAAGTCTTGAACTGGTGTGACCTAGAACTGTTCAGCAGCCTGGAAACTGTGGTGTCGCGGCAATGTGTGTGCACTGATGTCCAAAAAAGACTGTCACTGTCATTGTAAATCTGGGGTTTCTAATATAATTATATTAGTTGTGATATCTCTTTGTTCTTCTTTCGTGTTCCCCCTTGGCGTCGTCACAATATTTGGGGGCCCGTCCGGGAGATCTTTCAGCTCTGTGCGACGTTTTGGTGGGTGCGCGAGAGATGACGTGGTATCACGTCTGGTTGGTGCTTTTGATTTTGAATGAGATAGCGCTACGTATCGGTAGACGGGCACAAGTCCTGCTTTACGCGGATGATACTGTGTTTTTGTGGCAAGAATAGGAGGGGGTGGTGTCTGAATAGCACGGCAAAAAAAACTAGAACAAGAAATTTAGAAATTGGTATTGATTGTGATCAGAACCTAGAAATATGTCCAGTGTACATCAAATTGTTGAGGCTGGGCAGGCCTTGGGGCTACAAGATGAGGACTTAAAACAATTTGTAGCAGAACAACAAAAGGTAGAAAGAGAATCCAGAATAATGGAGCGAGATAAAATAAAAATTAAAGAACAAGAACTGCTTGAAGCCGAGGCAAGTAGGAAAATTAAAGAACAAGAATNGCAGTTTTGTGCAAAGCACTAAGTGGTCAAACACGGGATAACCACGTATCCTGGCCTTGGAGCTGTTTTTTAGTCTTACAGGGAAAGTTCCACATCCAAACGAATGGAAATGTCCCACCCGTGACACTATAAAACGGTACTGCCATAATCAGAAGAAGTTTGTGTCCTCAATTTACCTACCAATGCATGGGCTAGGTCTTCATGAGTATTGACCACCAAGCAATAAAAAGATTGATTCCTTTTAATTACCAATTAAAGTGAAAAAGGTGTTTGTCACGGGTGGGACAGAATTCTCACAGTGGCTTTCGGAATCTGCGCTGTAACAACTGATTCTTGAGGAAATCAGCTAAACGATATATGGTGCAACAAACTAGGGACATGTGTCCTTCACTTGACTGGAGGCAGACCTCAGTTCGTTTTCACCGTTCGACCCTAAATTTTGCCTCCTCCGTCGTACAGATTTTACGAGATTGGCCCAGATATCTCCTACCCACCCATGAATTTTTGAAGTGATTGTATTCTTTAATTATATTTGGGAACTGATTTGCACGGAGGGACAGCAAACGACGCCAATGACGATCGACTACTGGGGCTCTTCCAACTTGTATATTTATTAACACACAATACGTTCTGAAAGGAACAACACAAAATATGTAAACAACAGAATCCAAATATAGGATATTTTCTCCTACCACACCGAAGTTACATGTACCAATAGGCCTAAACCTATCGCAAGCAGTACAAACTTATAGCAACTCAACACTAAAGCGTCAAAATGAACTACTGGAACCTCAAATGGGCCTATCTCTAAACAAAATTAGAATTACAGCCTAACGACGGTAGATTTGACACGCAGGCCTAACGTGTAAAAATTTTACTCCGTTGCACAGGCTTCGACAGAAGTTGGCGGGAATTAGAACGGCTCGCTTCAAACAACCTATTCGACCACAAAGAACAACGACATGACAAATAAGGGGCGTGATGGGGTACTATGCATCATTATCAGTTACCTGAAGGGTTTTTACCCCTAGCTCGATCATCAAATCAATGAGAATAATGTATTTCACAACAGAAAGTGGTCTGCGAAGACCATCTTTCAAATCGAAGGTATATGACGCGCGCCACCTAGGAGAAGGGCAATAACTAAACAAACTCGGCGACGCAGTGAATTCAAATTTATTTCAGAACACAGCCGGTTGATCAGCCTATTCAGTGAGCCGCGTCGAATGGATCTCTTGCCGTGAATGAAATATCAGTCGGAATACATGAAGCCCGAATGCAAACAAAGGCCTTAGGTTAATGAGGACCCTAGCCCACTGCCTCAATAGGTGTCACCAGTGGTTAAATCTATTGAAATGAAACTGGCAACTCGGTCCTGATCAATTTCCCACACAAACGCCGTCCATTGTATAGGACCGAGTTTCGGTGTGCTGCCCTCTATCGTAGCTAGGATGCCCATTGTATACAGGGGACTGTGGATAGAATTACTGCTCGTATTGAGAAAATTACTACATACGTGTAAACTTCTGAAACAAAAATCTCGACATCAGCTAGGTTGCCTGGTTTGGCCTAGACGTAGTCTGATGGCGGCCGTGTTTGAAGTCCAATCAAACCAAGATTTACCCTACATGTAGAGGGTACCAAGATACATATTTAGGCACGGTTAAGGCATTCTATAGCTACATGTATGCTTCTATTTATGAGGTATGGGCCGAAGTCCATTTTTCTAGATGCGGGCCTGGTGGCCATATTTGCATTGAAGTCCGAGTGGGTCAAAATTTGGCCCACTAATTGCAGACGGTGCCAAGATAAATGTACGCCGATGTTTTTAAATCGAAGCATAACACTCCATGTCAAACAGTCACGAAATGTGCCACCCAGCAGTGGGAATTTTTAACTTTGACCTCTGTGACCTTGAAAAGTAGGTCAAATCAAAGCCCGGGGTTTATACGTAGTCTCATCCTAGAAATCCACCACAAAAATTTCCATGGTTCAGGAGATAGGTCTACAGCCATAAGAATGTTTCCACAAAGCGCCCTCTACAACCAGCAGCGCTAAGTTTCTGTCCAGGTATAGTTTTTACCACAGGATACCTGTGCACCATATTTTTTATTGTGACTGGATTGCCAAGGTTTTGTAAAATTCAAAATTTGTACTCTGAAACGGGGTGGATGACTTTAGCTAAAAGACGTAAAAATTGGTAAATTATCACTGATGTATAAAATTATTAATGGCCTAGCTCCTGAATACCTTTCGTCCCTCCTACCACCTCAGGTAGGCGCTAGATAACACTACAATCTTAGAGGATCAAATCAACTCCGTAACTACAGTTGTAGGACGGCAACTTTTGCTAACTCTACCATTAAACTTTGGAATGACTTAAGGTCTCCCGATACATATGCTTTCGCGCCCAAATATCAGCGACCCGGCGACTTTGTGGTTAGTACGGTTCGATGAATATAACAACCCGCATGTCGTCAGGTCTGCGGTTTCCCGGATTATACATGTAGGTTGTTCCTGAATTTATTCAATGACATTCCTCACCTCAATGCATGCAGAAAACCTACATGGATTCAAAAACGTATTGGGCGAAGACATGGAAGAGGTTCCCTGAGCTTCAATAAATTTTTCAATAGCTTATAATCAGAAGAGGTCAAGAGCTGCCCAACGTGGGTTATTTACATATGAATACTACTCATGTCATGTATTGTCAGAGGGTGTCTTCACTAAAACTGCTCTCATTTCTACACCTTGCGAGATATTTCGAAAATTCTTTTTGTATCGGATACCTTTCATCAGCACGGAGGGCTGTACAGAGGGATTTTTGAAATTAATAATTTTCCGCAAAGATATTGCAAAAAATCATTTTTGCACCATTTTGGGCGACTAATTAGCCAATTAAAGCTAACAGAGGATGAATTTTGAGAAATCCCTCTGTGCAGCTATCGGGGCAACTTTGATACACC
>NMRB01000777.1:153994-173668 GCA_002633025.1 Notospermus geniculatus | reverse complement strand
ATGACGATGTCAGCCGGTATGCCAGGCAAGTTGGTCTTTTCTCGGAAGGAGCCCCAGAATTCGCTGACGTTACACCGGCACGGCGGCGAGATCCGCAGTCCGGCAATATGTTAATGATGCCATACATACAAACAACCTCCTCATCGTCTTAAAACGGAGTTCTTTCTTTATTATGAGCCACTTCGATAATGTCTGTGGACAATCCACAGCTGCTGGTCGGCATTTGCTACCTTTTAAGGCCGCCCTTTCCCTTCTTTCACTTCTTGCTTCGGCATCCTGTCTGCTGTGCGGTTTGCACGATTGACAAACTCATTGAAGGTAGCGTACTGCGCATGCTCAGAAGCCAGGAGCGGAAATCGGAAGTTCCATTTTCGTGGGCGGTGAAAATGATCGGGTGCCAACTTTTGCTTGGCGGTTTAGGACCACTTTAAGCGCTACAATTAAAGAGGCTAATGCTCACAGTTCCTTCTTGCGTCAGTTAAAGAAGTCATCCTCCCCAGTTCAACCTCCTTTTTGGTATCACCATGGCAATAGGAAACTTAATATACTCAGTTAAGAAATAAATGCAGCCCTCTCCAAGCGGATCTATTTCACGCAAATCTTGTAAATTCCAAACGATGTAATTGTGGTGCCCCTATTGAAGATGCTAAGCACTTTTTTCTGGATTGTCCTTTTTTACCAATATTAGAAGACACTATTTAAATACCCTTAGTGACCTGCGACTCGTGAATCCCACAATAAATGATATTCTTTATGGTTCCTTTGACTTAACCTCAACGACCAATAAGTTGGTTGTTGAGGCGACTCTGCAATTCATTTCCGGCACCAAACGCTTTGTGTAAATTTGCTATTGTTACATGTTTTATGTTAGTTGTACCAAAAATTCATAAGCGATCGAAAAATGTACAACTAAAATTCATCAAAAACACCAACTTTCTACATCCAATTATGTGCTTAATCTCCAACCGATTGAGACAATCTTGGTGTTTTCGGGACTTCCGATTGAAGGCAATTGCTCGGCAATTTCCGTCACTCGCATTTCCCCTCAGACACAATTCCCAGGGACGGATCCACGATTTCGAAAAAGAGGGGGCGCACTGTGCTAGAAACATTGAAATCTGAATGATTTGGTCCAAATTTCAGAATTTCACGGTCAATTGCTGGCCGAAAGGGGCGCGCGCCAGGTGCCCCCCGGATCCGCGCCTGCAGAGCGCTCCCCGTCGCAGTTTCTATGCAGCTTAGAAATCTCACCTATTTCCGATGATAAGATGCCCTGTTCTTCCAATCCCCCAACATTCCTTTGATAATTTCCGCTTCTGACCTGCTCACTACACATTCGTCCTCATTAACCCAGATGATAGCCCCAATTAAAGGACCTTGTCCGGCAATTATATCCATCATTTCTGCGGCTAAATATTTGTGCACTGCCATTTAGACTGACTCCATGTCACAGCAGGATCATTTCATCTGGGAGCCGAAACAAACATTATCTTACAACAAACTCCACCCTTTTGCCAATTTTGAATGTTCCAGTTAGAATTGGAAGTTGGTGTGACTTGACATCGGCATGTGCCGATGTCACCTACGATTGCCAAAGCCACGACGAACAGTCGGCATCAAGTGAGGTTCCAAGGCAGCCATCTTGAATGCGCAAGGATTTCCACGCGTTTCTGGGGGTTTGGATGCGGTCGCCTCATCACACCTGCAACACCTACGCACTAGGTCACACAGAAACGTTGCGCGTTATTGGATCAATAATTGGCAGATTGGGTGAGATACTGGTACGTTTATACCTCAACTTATACCTCAACTTATCCAGCAAGTATTAGGTTGAACATCTTAACAGGCCAAAATTCGGCCAAAATAGTCCCACGGTCAGTCACGTGGGTTTGTTGATAAACAATATGGCTGCCTTGGACTTGTGTCCGAGGTGAAATGCGCCGCCCAGTGGACAGATAAGCAGTTCGCCTCAGGTCGTTCCGAATGCGATTATAGTACCACAATGAGTTGACGTCATCAATTCTTGGGTAGCCAAATCACCTCGCGGATGAATACATTTTTTTCTCGATTTGATCTGAACATGTGAATAGAAAACTCGATCTGCATGGATAAAGTAGTTCTGAATAGATAATTTGATCTGAATGGATAAAATAGTTCTGAATAGATAATTTGATCTGAATGGATAAAATAGTTCTGAATAGATAATTTGATCTGAATGGATATAAATTGTTCTGAATAGATAATTTGATCTGAATGGATAAAATAGTTCTGAATAGATAATTTGATCTGCATAGATATATCTCGTTCTGAATGAATATTTCGATCAGCATGGATAATTTATTGTTCTGCATAGATATAAATCAGTTCTGAACGTTTGTAAAAAGTTCTGAATAGATATAATCCAATCTGAATATTTTCCGTTTTGGCGTGGCATCGTATGAATGTTCTGAATGGTTGTAGAAAGTTCTGAATGGTTGTAGAAAGTTCTGAATGGTTGTAGAAAGTTCTGAATGGTTGTAGAAAGTTCTGAACGTTTGTAGAAAGTTCTGAATGGTTGTAGAAAGTTCTGAACGGTTTTGTAGAAAGTTCTGAATGGGAACGGTTTTGTAGAAAGTTCTGAATGGTTGTAGAAAGTTCTGAATGGTTGTAGAAAGTTCTGAACGTTTGTAGAAAGTTCTGAACGGTTTTGTAGAAAGTTCTGCATAGATATAATCCAATCTGAATATTTTCCGTTTCGGCGTGCCATAGCAACATAATTTGGGACTTAGCTCAAGATTTTAGGATTGGAAATGAGAGAGCACATCGCAAGCTTCCATTTGATGGCGAGTTCAACGAAATTCGATGGATATTACGCCCCGTATTACGCACTCTACAGAGCTGAGAAAAGGAGGCTTTTTCGTGAAATTTTAGTTGTACATTTTTCGCTCGCTTATGAATTTTTGGTTGTACCATCTTTCACAGCCTTTTGTTCAGTTATTATTTATGTTAATGCACTGCCGCATCCTCATATTTCATTTATTTCAATGTACTTTTGCATAAGGAGACTCTAATAATAGGCCATGAGCCTTCTTGAGAATCCTCAGTTAAATTTATTGTACGTGAGTTTCTTGATGAAATGAAATAAATGTTTAATAATAAAAAAAACAAATTTTAAGTTTCTAGGCCAAGCGGTTTTGAAACGTGCTACCCCTGTGTTAACGACGACAGACGATGACGACGGGACGACAACGGATGACGGACGACACGCCATATGAAAAGCTCACACCACAGAAGTGAGTTGAAGTGGTAGTATCCATTCTATGGACTGAGTAACTTGGACCGAGTGCCAAAATGTGAAAAATGCAAGAAACAAGCCGTTTTGTGGATAACATGAAAGGATACTGCCTAGGTACTGATAAGATTATTACTCCCCCTCATTTTTCTCCAGCAAAAGCGTACGAAAGCAGAAAAAACGAGTTTAGTGAGTTGCGTTCCACTTACATTCTGCATTTTAGAATCAACACTTCTGGGTATCGGTATTTTCAGGAAATATCGTGGGGACGAGGTAGCCCCCATTCGAGTGCCGAGGGCGGTATTGGGTCAGACATCCACACTCAGGCGTTGCCCATCTGTGCCAGTGGTTGAGAGCGTATAACTAGTATGCTCGAGGCCACTGGGGACGAGTGTGGTGACCGGCATGCACGGCCTGTTTCATGTGTGTGTAGGAGCAACCTTTGGAACGAGGTTGCAAATTTCCCAGCATAGCATTCCGTGAATCGTAATACCCCGAAAGGCGTGCCACATGACCTGACGTCGTCATGTTTTGTTGTATTTATAGATTGAGCGCGGAGCGCTATTGGGTTGATGTAACTTCGGGATTTCAGGTCGGCCCAGTGAAGAACAACATTTTATAGTTTTGTTTTCCTTAACTCTTTTCACGTTCTACATATTGAAGATAACCATTTCTTACTAATTTATAGTGATAACATTCATTATTGGGCCGAATTTATAAAACATAGCAAGAGTTTACAAGCCAAAGCCCCAAGGCCAAGCTTTTGCTTGTCAAGAAGCACAAGCCAAAGAATTTGCTCACAAACATGATTCATAATCAATTGCTTAATCTAACCACCTTTTCTTATAAAGCCAAGCAATATTTTCTATCTGATGAAGCTAATGCTCGCAAGACAAAGCTTCTGCTAATTCTTACAGGGAGTTGCTTGTTCTACGAAGCAAAAGCGAAATTTTATAAATACCTCTTCAAGAAAAAGCCCAGAAAAAGCAAATGCTAGTTTTTATGAATTCGGCCCATTATTATTGCTTATATCTTTTTTGGCACTCAGTCCAAGTTACTCAGTCCATTTGGACTCGGTCCATAGAATGGACACTACCAGTTGAAGTATGTCCGCCACGAAATGGGTTCTGTGGTCATAGCACACAACAACAAGACCGTAAAATTCCAGGGCGGACCGCACAGAAAGTCAAATAGTGTTACCGGTACCTGTCGGCAGTTATAACGCATTTTCCCATTAACTAAACCGCCGATCGGCACCGAAAGCACTATCTCACTTCCTCTGCGGTCGGCCCACGAAATTTAGCGTTCATATTACACTGAATTCGAAGTTCGAAGCAAGGTTGTATCGAAGTTCAAGTTCGAACCAATTCGTACAGAAGTCCAATTTCCTGTTCATGACTTCCCCCACGCTTGTGCATGTTTGATTCGTTTACTGCGTATTAGGGAGGTTTAGTAAATCTGACGGAACACGAAGTACGAAATACGAAATTCAACTTATCATTTTCAGGACCTAATGTATTTCTGGAGATGTTGCTATCACAAATGTCCCTGCCCGACATTGCGTCTTTTAGCGTACATGTATCATGTATGACCGAGAGAGTTATGGTTCATCTTGAATTTTTAAATTTCCACTTCGTATTTCGTAGATACGAAGTGGAAACGAAGGCCATGTCGATTTAGAGGAATCAGAGGAATCGGAGGAATCAGAGGAAAATTCAGTCTGCAGCCCATCAATCACACACAATCACATGACTAGCATGTACTAAATATATAAACACAGCCACGTGGTTGTGTAAACGTCATAACAGCTTTATTGGAACTTGCAATTCGGCCCTTTTCTCCTAAAGTGCTGGCTTTCGGCCCTTAAGTCATTTTAACTGTCTTATCACCAACCTCGATGATGATGAGTTTATTATAACAACTCAATCATGTCAATAGCCAAGGAAATGTTATGAATTAACTATTCTGATAATTTTATACTTTATCTTATGGTAATTTTCTGGATTTTCCAGCCGATCCTCTGATTCCTCCGATTCCTCTAAATCGACATGGCCGGAAACGAAAGATAAATTTCAAAGTTTAATATACACCGTAAGGGTAGGGACACACCCAACGCGATTCGTTGCCGCATGCGTCAATGAATCGCGTTAGGTGTGTCCCTACCCTTAGGTGTGTCCCTATCCTAAGGGTAGGGACACACCTAAGGGTGGCTACACACCTAACGCGATTCATTGACGCATGCGACAACGCCTTTGTTATTTTCCGCCGCACTGCACGCAAACAATTGCGTTGACGCATGCGTCGCCCAATCGCATGCGAATCGCGTTAGGTGTGTTCCTACCCTAACGCGATTCGTTGACGCATGCGACAACGCCTTTGTCATTTTCCGCCGCACTGCACGCAAACAAAGGTTTTGACGCATGCGTCGCCCAATCGCATGCGAATCGCGTTAGGTGTGTCCCTACCCTTAGGGTAGGGACACACCTGACGAAGGCGTTGCCGCATGCGTCGACGAATCGCGTTAGGTGTGTCCCTACCCTTACTCTATCGGCCTAACGTCATAGGTACGCTAAAAGACGCTCTTGCAGCAGGCGATGTTCGTGATACCAACCATATCCTGAAATACATTACGTCATGGAAATGAAGTCCAATTTCGTATTTCGTATTTCGTGTTTCGTCAGCTTTGCAAAACCTCACTTATTAGCGTTCCAACAAAGTCATCACGTTTACATCAGCTGATTAAGTTGACATCTTGTAAGAAATTAAAGACGTCTATAGACTTGGCCTTCTCGTCATTTTTTGCCTGAGGCACTGCCGCTATACTTTGGCTGAAAGGACTCTTCAACCTTGCTGATCACTGATTCCACACAAACGGTATGTTAATCAAGTTCGCTGGTCTAAAATAATGCAGTTGAAACTTAGGACGACCTCTGCGTATTTCTTTCAGCTGATATGGTTTCCGATCTTAAAGATCGGAAAGCCTACTGTATTTGGTCGTGGTGTCTGTCTGTTCAGTCTGTCACACCTTGTAACTTTGTTCCTGCAACTGCTACAGACATGGAAATGCAGGCCCGGATCCAGAGGGGGGCACATGAGGCACGTGCCCCCCCCCCCGCCCTATTTTTAGCTCAGCTGACCAAAGGTCAGCGGAGCTAGTCATATGTATACTGAGTGGCGTCCGTCTGTGTGTGTGTCTGTCTGTCGTCCGTGAAACTGGCACGTTTCGCAACCACAGGGTCCAGGGTCATGAAAGTTGGTGGAGAGGTAGGCCCTAGGGAGGACTCGAAACAGAACCAAAAATTTTTGCGATTTGACCTACATTCTGCCCTCCAGGGGGCATTTTCCGTAAAATAAAAAATCCAAATAACTCAGTCTAGAGAAAACACATCAAACTGTAATTGATAGGTTGCATAGCTTAATTATTTCTTCACATTCTGTGGGGGTAAATTTTTCAATGTTTGTCCACCAGGGGGCACAATCTGCAGAAATATGAAACAAGGGTATTTGAATTTCCCGCTTGATGATGTCACCATTTATGCTGTGTGTGGAGTCAAACTACTTCCTGTGGACTTGTGCTGACTGCATGGAAAGCAAGAATAGCCTTTATGCACTGCTGATGATGTCACCATTTTATGCTGTCTGTGGATGATGTCAAACTTCTTGTGGGCTTGTGCTGACTAAAAGCAAGAACAGCCTTTCTGCACGGCTCACCATGCTTTATGTGATGCAGATATCAGCAGCAGCAGCAGCAGCACCAAGTCCAACTTCCAATGGCAATATGGCCAACTAGTGACCGTCTTGGACTTTGACTTTGTGCTCTGCTCCATAACTTGAGAACGGTCATTCATTCAGCTTTATTTGCCATGCATAGTGTCATTTGTGTCAGATCTGTGCATCATATCGATTTTGGTTGTGCTCCAACATAACTTTCAGCAGTAGGCCTATGACTGCCAGGTGGTGATCTTGGATGGGACATTCTATTCCATAACTTGAGAACTGCTTCATCAATAACTTCATATGTCAGCTGAGCGCATCGCCCATGGGCGACTTGTTTGAGAGGCAATGATTTTTTTACTGCTTTTTTTGGAAATCGTCTAGTATTTCATGTCCAAGATGCTGGGAAATTGCATCTCAGAGCTTTGATTTTTCAAATTTTCCCGGGGAGGCCCTTCGCCCCCAGGGTTGTGCCCCCCCCCCTATTTCTAAACCCTGGATGCGGCCCTGAAATGTGACCTACCCCCAGGTAACATGACCTGAGCTCTTCTTTGAATGGCATTTCATAGGCGATTTGCAATTAGAAATTATAAAAATAAAACTTGTCGGATGTACGCTCTATGTCGTGTACAAAATAAATTTGAACAAAGAGCGTACATCCGACACGTTTTATTTTATTTTTAATGACCTGAGCTACAAGATGGAATGAAAATTTCAGGTCTCTGATACCTGGTTCATGGTGAAACTGATGTATCAAAGGTTGAAATTTTGTCTGTCACACTTTTTTTTCTTCAATAAATTGGCTCCGAGGCCACGTAGAGTACTAGTTAAGTAACAAGTTCCTTCCCTATGTTTATGGCCCTTGGCAAGATACTGGCATCAACAATTTTATTCTCCAGGGTCAGCATCATAATGATATTGCTATATCAAATTTGATATTTTGATATATCGGGAGATCTGGCACATTAGAGCCGTGTTCACACTACACTTTTGATACGAATTGAATGCGCATTAAAACCCCAATACATATTAACTGTTCAGACAGATCGGTTTGGCATCGCGCCAAACCGCTATAACGAACTCGATTTGTTAACCGAACTGATTGCGTATCATTCAACCAAAGCGTAACAGCTGAACCGCAGTAGAAATTGTGTGTCGTTGTATCGTATTGTGTGTGAACAAGCTGCAGCGAATTCAATGCGCATTGAGATCGGTTTGAATAGCAGTCTGAACAGACGCCCTTAAAACGTATCAACTCGATACGAATTCCGGGATACGAATCGGGGAATTCGCTTTCAATTCGTATCCAGTTACACTCGTCCCCAGTGGCCTTGAGCTTAATACTAGTTATACGCTCTCAACCACTGGCACAGATGGGGCCAAATCATGTTTCTGAACACTAGATGGCGCAAAATGTCATCAACAAATCAGCGACCAGTATTTCACGCAACTAGGGGAAAACATGAAACATTTTCTTATTGGCCGCTTTGGTCACGTGACAAGTATCGTGGCATATTCCGGACTTTTCGTGTTATTTTGCACCACTTTTTGAAATACATTCACTGCGAAATGAAAAGTTAAAATACTCAACGTCACATACGACCCGATGTGGGACAATACAGCGGTGTATGGATTTCGCCTTCAGCATCCTTTGGATTGCCGTGATTGCGTCCATAGAAACAACACCGCCTAAGGTTGTTTGAAAGGTGATCGGTCATTGGCTGGTTGATCCCGCGCTTTCGTCAACAACTGGTAGTGCTCAGAAACTGACTTTGGCACCAAATGTTTCAGTGGTTGAGGGTGGCAGCTTCGAGCGGAGGCCGATACTGGTCACTGAATTATTGAGTGTAGTATCCAGTGTGAACGCGGCTTTAGTGATTTGAAACTGGTATTGCAATATCATACATGTAGCTCATCCAAGGATGTTATTGCAACTGAAATTTTCAGTTTGCACCTGGTGGGTCACATGATATGTGCTGATATGACGGCGAGATTTGACATACAAGTTTGATAATATGAGATAAGTCGGAACCTGGTGAAGGTAGAAGCCTAAAACCTTCACCTATACCTACATGTAAGTTATCAAGGGTGACCTTTCGGATTACGCAATGGCCTTGACGGTCAGAGGTCAAGGTCAAAAGTTCTAAAATGCAAATCTGCTCAGAATTTCAGTAAAAAACTAGTTAGAAGCCTGTATTAACCATCTCCTATAGGTCTAATCAATGATGCATGTACGTTCCAATTACGCAATACTGCTCAAGGTCAGAGGTCAAGGTCACAGATAACCAGCTGTACAGTCGTTAACTTCTCATAACCTCAATTGGACTTGGAAATTGGCTAGTGGTAGATTGTCTTGGATGCTCTCCCTAATTATGCAATGACCTGGAAATTCGGAGATGAAGGTCATGGCGAACACATGGTAAGCTGATCATACCTTGAAAGTGTTGCTATCCATAGTCAATCCGGTACGTTATCCCGGTTATTATGGCCACTGTCTTCAGGATCGGAAACCATTTACATCGTTCCGATGTCCTGTATGTTGTTTTATGACCGTTTTTGTGACGGTGTTATGACTGCGAATGCCTCCCCCGTTATGCCAATGCCGGTTTTATTGTTTGGAAGACATTAAAAACAGAGTTCCTATCAGTGTCTCGCCGATTGTCACGTTNAGCTGATCATACCTTCAAAGTGTTGCTATCCATAGTCAATCCGGTACGTTATCCCGGTTATTATGGCCACTGTCTTCAGTATATTGCAACGGATAAAGCTTCCAATCAGTTCACGGCCTCTCCGCCGCACTCTTAAAAAATTCTTGTCACCGCAACTTGTCTGCGAATATTGATGAGATGCTTTAGTCAGCCTGACGAATTAGTTCATTCATGACACAATTTACTTGTCATGGCGAGTCGCACATCTCTGTGACGAGTTCAGTTTATCCAGTTGACAAGGTCTCTAGTTATGGCGATAAGTTGCAGGTGGCAGGACATTATTGCGCATGCGCTTCCCTCACATTTATCGCTCAATTTCTTGAACTCTAAGCATGCTGTCAGCATCGTTGCCTCAGTAGCCACGAGGGCTTAGGGGTCATGTCTAGTAGTTTATATATTTCATAGGTCGTAGGTTCGAATCCCGCCGTAGGCCCTGAAATTTGGGAGAGTTTTTCTTTCATATGTACCTGTTGTTAGTACTTGTAACTACCGCATAACGGTCTCTTGGCGCATAATTTTTAATTTTTGTGTAGCCTGAATGACGAGATGTTGTTGTTTCAATGATAAGATGTCTCTTTTCCGAGGATGACAAGTTAAAAACTTGTCAATTGACAAGATAGACCCTGTCAATTTAAGCATATTCTGAGAACGAGTTCCAGCTTGTCAGTACGACGAGAAATTTTTTAGAGTGCGTGAATGTAGGCACTGCACTTGTACTCCAGGGGCCATATGCATAAAACTTCCTTAAGTTAAGTGTAAAACTTACCCTTAAAGTGTAAGGATTTCACTTTACCGAGTGCCATGCTTTAAGTCATACAATCACGAGAGCTACCGTAGCCGTCGATTCACATTTTGGTTCGAACACTCGTTGAAAAAGTCACGTGAAAGTGTTGAAAAAGTCACGTGAAAGTGGCATGCTTCCATGTGAAATAATCTGATTGATGATCGACTCTGACCACAACACTTGTTTTTCGTCATCTAACTTTTGCTAAGAAACTTTCTCGCATTTTTGTTCGAACAAAGGGCAACCCTTAACTAAAGTATTTCCAGGAATTGTGGTGTCAGCCAATGAAATTTCAGTATTCAAGGGGTTTCCCAGATTTCTTGAGTGTTATACTTAAGAAAGGTTTCTCAGTGTAGGCTGCATGTACATGAACATGACTGCAGGCAATGCTGTAGTGCACTTTTTAATACAGGAAGTTCACAGTTTATTGGTCTTTGGTGGAAATTTTCTGAGTCCAAAAACTAGGCCCACAAAAGGGAGGCCTAAAATGAATGGTTTAAAAGTCAGATCACTTTCGTGGTAAGTTCTCGGCCAAGTGCAGTATGGATTGATTTTGAGAGGGATCAATTGTAATACACCTCGACTGATCAATTTCGCAAATGCCAGCCAGAGGTAATTCATGCTTGATCTTGAGGATGTGGTATCAAAGAACCAAATGACGGGTATTGGTAAACAGAGAAATCAGGAAATGAAGAAATCGAGAACTCCCATGATTGATTAGTTTAACCATCACCTATGGAATGCCAAAGTCGAATTTATTCAAGACTGATTTTTCGTTCAAGATTTGAAAAAGTAGAGTCCAAGAATTTAATTTCCAAGAAATGTACGATTCTCCAAGATTTATAAAATATCGTCCAATATCTGAAAAAATTCATCCAAGTCACGTGCGTCTTGCCAAGATGCACGTGACCACAAAACTGATGACGTTATGAAGTGCATGAATACCCGGGTGCATTTCGTCATTTTCATTAATTTTCTTTTTGCATGGCAACTTTGACGTCTTGGACACTTCCAGTAAACAGCCATGCAGTAGGGTCATTGCTCAAAAGGGCTGAAAATTACCGCTATACCTCCTCCTGGGTTTGGAATAGGGAGACAAGACCAATCCCTACAACTTTTCAAAAGGGACCCATAGTAAATTCTCAAGCACTTAGGAGCTGCAGGCCTAATTCGAGACACTTCCGGTAAGCAACCATACAGTGGGATTATTGCCAGAAAGGGCTGAAAATTAATGCTATACCTACCATAATTTGGGAATAGGGAGATAAGAGCAATCCCGACAACTTTTCAAAAGGGACCCATAGTAAATTCTCAAGCACTTAGGAGCTGTAGACCTAGTTCGAGGCTATCGTTCATTTCATGATGTATGCTGAATATCAACCTCACTACACTTCACCACAAATGAGCGAAGGATCGAAGCCAGGACCCTGAACTACGCCACAAGGCCCACATGCAGCTCCAAAGTCATTCAGAACTTAGACACAATTGTCTCGTTTATAGTCCGGAATGTCGGGGGGGGGGGGCATATGCTGTCTGTGCTGATACAAAACATATCATCAACTTGATTCTTTGGTGCAGGTGATGTTCTGCACGATGAGCTACTGTGCTTGTCTTTATTTGCGGCAATAACTGCCCATACTGAATACATGCAGAACGGCATAGGTCCAACTAATCGATCTTGGGAGTTCTCGATTTCTTCATTTCTTGATTTCTCTGTTTACCAATATCCCCAAATGACTGAGTCCAAACCACAAAATGTTATGTACTTGGGAACCATGAATTACCCTGGCCAGCCTTGGTGAAATTGATCAGTCGTGGTCTATTACAATTGATTCTTCCCAAAATCTGCACTTGGCCGAGAACTTGCCACGAAAGTGATCCGACCTACCATGATTCATCCTGGGCCTCCCTTTGTGGGCCAAGTTTTTGGACTTAGAAAATTTCCAGGGAAGACCAATAAACTGTGAACTTCCTGTATGTTAGGAACTGTGTAAAATGGCTGTTAACGGTGGAAAGAAAAAAGAGGTGACCAGATTGGTAGGACAGAAAGAGGATACATGGTCTGTCAAATCTAAATCCTTGGCACAGTTCAATATTGTCCTACCCTGGCCTAGCAGATAATTTCCCGGCCTATTTTGCCAGCATGCATTACATAAGCATGGAAAACATATTCCAACCTGTGCCTGCCACAACTGTGAAGTTAAGGAGTCAGTTAACATGTTTAAAGGGCCTCTAGAGGCAGCTCGCCATTAGGCTACTATCAGTACCGGTTCTTCGGCCAGGCGGCGCCACTTTAACGTAATAATCACTGGTACGAGGTATTCAACCTGGGTTTTCCCCGGGGTTTTCCCCTGCCATGCTGGCTGCCTCTAGAGGCCCTTTAAGGGAACGGTGACCACACTTAAAGTTAAGGGCGGGTTTGAGGCTTTCACTATTCCAAAGTAGCTTTCTGCATGTCCCTTAAAGCTGAACTGCATGAACAAAAACTGGAGATCCGAGCACTAAAAAAAGACCACCACGCCACGGTGGTGGTCAAGAGAAATGCAATGTTCTGGAGGTGTTTCGAAGGGCGTTTGCACTTCTGTAGACCACCATACTGCGGCGCTGTGGTGTTTTTGTTCATGCAGTTCAGCTTTAAGTTAAGATTTTCATTTTAGTGGTGGTTTGAGGGAATCCCTTGGGATTTTCATACTTAAGTAGTTTTATGCATATGGCCCCAGGGCCCATATTAATAAAACTACTTACGTCTAAGTGTGACACTTCCCCTTTGTTCAACACAAAAGATAAGTATCACACTTTGACTTACGTATGTTTATGAATATGGGCCCAGGGGCTGCAAGCTTTATCACCTTCGACTACTCTATGGAAACCGAAGATGAGGCAGAGACTCAATACAACGTTTCGCGGGTTTCTTGCAAGAAACCCGCGAAACGTGAAGTTACTTGTATGAGTACGATTGGAGTTTACTAGTCTCCCGGGGCAGCCGTAGTGCCGCACCTCTTTCAAATCGCTGCGCCACCAACGTCTGCCACAAATAGCCAGGAATGTCATGTTTCGCCGCCAGGTGCCACTACCCAAGTGGGAATATTTTCACTTCGCGAATGGCCAATCACCGATCAGCTTACATGGGTGTTCGGCACCTGTGTAACTGGGGAAAACAACAGCGTACAAATGCGATTTGTGAAAAACCGAATGCATTGCTTGGTCACGTGGGCTGCTACAACGAATCAGGACACGTCTTAAGGATTTGCCTGGATATGGTCCGATTCGATCTCTGATTCGTCAGTATCTTACAGCGCCATCTGGCAACCAAACCTGACTTTTGATGCCAAATGGTGCAGTCGTTGAAATGGCGGGAAACGGTATGAGACGACTGCATATGGAGTCTAGGAGTTTACTAGACATGTTGCTTTCTCAACATCATGATGATATGAAATTACTGACGTCATATAAACTCGAGAAAGTGCTCCATGCGTTTTTCAGGCAATGGGCCTTCTTGCCCGATTGTGGTACGTTTTTATCATCTTAGGGGCGTGGTCTCATAACTCAGAGGGTAAGTACCCGAACAGGGGCATGCGGACTGGAAAATATTATTATGGTCCCCAGACCTACAGTCTGCGGACCATATTGAGATCACTCAGGTTCTTCTGTTTCTTCTTATTCCACCACTCGATTATTGAGCTAGCATGGCCAAACTTGTGAATAAAGTTAACAACTTTGACCCGTAGTCCATTCTTATATATTGGATCCATGGAAAGACACAGAGTGCTTTCCAAAATTCTGCCAATTTCTATTACTTTTAAGCGTTTTTGGTAAAATTTTCACATTTTTGCTCATGAATAAACATGAACTTGAACTTTGGCGAGGTCAAGCAGAAATCAGCCAATGGAAGGCGATCTCCACGTAAATAACGCCATGTGCTCGAATGGGAAAGGTCCCATAACATGTATAAGACACAATGTTTCCAAAATGGCTTCTACCATTTTGTTTCTGGCTTCGACCAGTGTAAAGAATTTTGGCGAAATGGATACTCAGTGACCTTTCCCAAGCATATTTTGTATCGTCAGCTAAATATCCTGTGGAAAATTCGTTGAAAAAAACACCCTACTCGCTCATTTCAGCCTGCTGTGATTGTGCAACTCTGCACATTTGAGTAAGCACTTTATAAGATGCACCATCGTAACTTTCCATGATGATTGCAACGTCATCAGATCAGAAAGATGCTAATTTTAGAATTGCACATGGGTTTTGTTTACCGTTTGGATGACGGAACAACTATGGGGCGCCTTCCCAACCAAAGGGGTCTAATAAGGTTTGTATCTTGATTCAACAAGGATTGTAAGGCGATCATGTGGTATTAACCCGTTCCCACCTAAGGCTAAGAATTAAAGATGTCATTTCGATTCGCCAGGGATTGTTGATCAGATTGCATTCCTCCATGGTAGACCTGAGTCACCAGTTCATTTCTTTATTAGGAAAGAATGCAGGAAGAAATGTGTCGATTTGACTTTTCCAAGTCATCCCGGAGTCACACATAAAACTGAACTCAATACGAACCATTTGCCACTCAGTTACTTAATAATATTCACTTCTCAGTTAACATTGACTGCCAATTCAGTTTCACAGCAGATCTGCCCCCCCCAGCCAAACCGAGCAAAGATCTCACAATTTGACATCCCCACCGTATAAAGCAAATTTCACCCTTTCACTCAGCAAGTGAACCTTCCGTTCAATTTTCCTGTCTGGGGACCATCAAATTTGCTGTCAAGCAAATTTCACAGTTCTAGTTCTCATTCAAGCGTGGAGTATGCCAGCTTGCAGGATCATCGTCGCGTTGATATTACAATGTAGGCCTATAAGCGCAGTAGCCCCGGCCTAGGTGTATCTCTGTGAGGGCTACAATACGAGGCCTATAAGCAATAATCCAGCTGCGTACACTCCCTCTGCGATTGCTTGGCGCATACACAGACAAATCGATCACGCACATTCGTTTTACAGCTCTGCCATATACCTTAAAGCCGCACAGTATGCACCGCTACTCACTCCCAGTGCTACCTCATTTACAGGCGTGCGTAATGTATAGAATCATAGAACCACACATTATAGCATTATTCTGTAGGCCTATCGAGGTTCGGGAATCCCCAATGCTCCGTGTAGTCTTGCGCAGCCAGCCGTTTCGTTCCACAGTACTGTAATACGGATTCCCAGATTCGAAATAGCGGCTGGGTGACCGAGACTATGCTCGCTGATTATGACCCATCTGTCTAAACTGTGCGGCTTTAGATTCAATCGGTTTGTTATTTGGTGCAGCGGCGACTGAGTGATATTCGGGTCTCCAATTGGGCTACGACCAAAGTTAGGCTCTGTAGGCTGTGCCAAATACGTCTGAGCGTTATTTGTCTGTGTGTGCCTAGATTTAGCAGCAAATGGTACATTCCTTCTCAAAGGGTTATGACAGTCACTCCGTGACATCATTCATTTTACTGTCTTTTTCGCCAGTGAATGGTCAGTTTAGACTGATGGGGTTTCCTCATGCTGAGAGAGGGACCAATCATACTCTCACGTGCAAATACCCAGTAGCCACTGCCTATGAATGGACAAGCCCTTACGGTGTAACTACCAAAGGAGCAGTGATTACCTTCGATGTTGACCACAGGCACAACGGTTTATGGAAATGTGAAGCAACTGTTGGCTCGGAAAAAGAGATCATGTATGAAAATCTTCTTGTGTACTGTAAGTGTCAGTTATTTGGAAAAAGTGCATTCTTACGTACATAATATTTATTTTTGGTAATATTGTAATATGAAATATTTTAGTAAAATCAAACTACCACTACTTTCAGTATGATGGTGGCGTAGACCAGCTCCAAGTTTTATGAGCAAAAAACTAGGTTTTAGTGCAAAAATATAGGTTTTTTGAATAACTGGACAATCCGCTTGCCATAGGCGCATACCCGGATGTAATTCATACACAGAGCTTTTCGTTAAGTCAGAGCATCGATTCAGCTCCTATATATGTCGCAGGAACGGTGATAAAAATACAGGAAATTATTAAAATGTAAATAATATGTGTCATAAAGCTTGATAAGACTAATCAGAGACATTGTTTCAGTTTTTTATTGCGGTACGCTAAGAAATACTTATGCCGCGTTTAAATCAACGTCTGTGTGTGAGCGCCACCTGTGGTGACATGTTGGAACCCTTAGCATAGTAACCAGAATGAATGCGTCTGGGGCCAGACTCTGATCCAAGCGTAGGTAGCGGAGCGAGATCATGGGCTGGCGGTGCGAGACTAATGATGACACTGTGATCAGTAATGATGAGTAAAACTGCAGAACCTTTATTCAAAAGAACACCAGTGTTGTATTTCTTATACAGGTCCTGACCTATACGTGGCCAATGCTTCCAACACTAATCCCTCCATCGGCGATCAACTTGGACTATTCTGTGAAGTGATAAATCCAAAGAGTGGCAGGGTATACTGGTACCAACGTCCCTTCCATGTGTCCTATTACAGAACAATAGCCTGGGTAGGAGGGAAAGGCACCGTCCGTCTTGGAATGGACAACATAAGATGGACACCTGGAACAACATCTAAAGCATCAACAACCAATAAATACCTTAATATTGTCATCGATAATGTGAGAGAATCAAATGCTGGATAGTGGACTTGTAAAGATTTCGGAGACCCTGGCTGTTCGAGTGAGCCTGTGAGGATAGACATAGCAAGTAAGTTTACATTGCACTAGAAACGTGTTTATATACAGTATTTTCAGATTTAAGACACCACTCCATGAGTTACAATGTCCAGCCCACAACATGAATTGAGGCGTACTAGTATGTTACTCACGAAGTCCCGGTATAACGTGTTTTTCTGCTGCCCCCCCCCCCCCGTGAAATTCTGCTGCTGTGTACTCACAGCGCAAGTGCGTATCTACGGTGGCTCGTTAGGAACACAGCACCGGTCGATCGACCAATGACTCCAGCCCTGTGCTGATTAGGAGTTAAGCGGGGTTCAATGGCACACACGGATTTTCTCCGATTCAGGTCCGTAAAAATCTTTCAAATTGACTTTTGCGTTGTCGTTTCCGGAAACTAGGGGCAAACAGACTGAAAACGGACCGTATCCGTGCGCCAATGAACCCCGCTTTAGACATGTTACTCTGCAGACAACAGACCTTTACCCTGTTAGGCCTGTTACTTTCAGTGGTGGTGGGTGTAGGGGGCTATTGATTTGGTCGTGCTTAGTCATCAGCCTTAGTTACACACCATAAAATCCCCGGGTTTTTGCGGTCACACCTATGAATTGCCGGGCTTCAAGAAACCCGTGTCTGAAAAACACGGGTTTTTGAAACACGGCATGCTCGCCGTGTTTTTCGAAATCCTCGTGTTTTCGTTAATTCCTAGCACGGCTACAGATGACGCAGCTCGTTTTCAACAATGTTTGCCAATACAGAAATAACCGAAGAGTCAGTGCATGCAGCGCACCTGTCGCAGGGCTACTTAACTTCAATGTGGTAGTGTGACCTCTCGCCGGGCTTTTCGTACACACGGGTTTGACACGTGTCTGGAAAAACACGGGTATTTTGAACAGGTGTAACCGTAGCTTACACTGTTAGAAATAACAGAAGATTTTACAGAAAATCTGTGCAGCAGAGTCCCCAGCACTGGATCTGTAAAATTACAGCGTGATCTGTAAAACTACAGACTTGAATAAACAGAGACTTGACTGGAGGCTGACCAAATTATATTTTCATACTGCTCCCAGAAGGCATCATAATGGGATGTCCAATGGAGTCAACCAATACAGGAAAACATGAATCATACCATTAAAAAATGATGTAAAGGGGCTGTTTCACTTTGAATTCAAGATTGCGATTTGTGATCTGTGGGAAAACTGAAAGAGCTATGATCTTGCAATTTGGGGGGATAATTCTANGGGTAGCCTACCATGCTAGTCTATACAATAAAAGGGAAAGCGTGAATTTTTGTTAGCAGATTCCTCCAAATGTGTGCGAGTTACACGAAACTTCTTGGCTGTAAACGGTACTCCGTAGTTCACTGAGTAAAATGATATATTTGTCGTCAGAGAAAAAGCATCCCAATGTTGACTTTATGGCGATTTTCTTTCGTCGTGACTGTTTCGAGTGCTGGGAACCCCCGTTCGTGACGTCACGGGATACCAGTTCCCATGGTAACGCCAATCAGCGTCGGCCGTATCAGCTTCCTCATACGTCACGAATCGGCCCGTCATCGACGCGTATGACGTCAGTCATTCAGAGATGACGTCGTCATGTGTACACTGAATGACTGACGTCATTCGTGTCGACGACGGGCTGATTTGTGACGTATGAGGATGTTGATTTGGACGACGCTGATTGGCGATACCATGGGAACGGGGTATCCCGTGACGTCATGGGCGGGGTTTCCCCAGCACTCGAAAGAGTGACGAAATCGACGAAAGAATATAGGTCATCGCCACGGAAACCTGGGTTTATGTGACGTCATGTTGTCACACGCCTCTGAACTGCAGCTGTCCCGCCGATTTGTGATTGGGGATACCATTGCGAGTGGTGAATTCACTGGCCAGAATGTCATGATTCCTCGAATAGTATACCACTTCTTCCAAGTGACTGCCCATTCGAACAGGACCGTAGGAACGTCCTGCAGGGGGAACGCAATAAAATAGCGGACCGTAGGCCTAGGCCTAGCCGTTATTTTTAGCAGCGAGCGCCGAAATATCGGCGGGGGTCCGGGGGGCTCCCCCGGGGAAATTTTAGAAAAGAAGAGTGCTTTTAGGCCTAGGGGCCTACGCCATTTCCCAGCATTTGAGAGCAAAATTGGACACTCTAGCCATGTATTGTAAGTGTGGTTCGTTATTGGTTTATTGGACTTGGGCTTTTTGGCCATAATTTCGCTTGCAATTCCTGTCATTTGCAATGTCAATAAACAAGCCACAAGGACAGACATGTCTTTGGCAGGCCTAGAATCACCATGCGTCTTGCATGGACAGCTGGGGCCCTCCGTGGGGTGCTCACGAGTAGGAAAATCCGACCTGAAAATCCCCGTCCACAGCAAAATAGTTCCTTCTGCAACTAATCGTTAGGTTGGTAGCCTATGCATGATTCCTTGAATACCACGTCTTCGAACCGACGGGCCCAGACGAGGCCTATGTCCACAACGCACGTCATGACCGGG
>NMRB01000777.1:131360-153597 GCA_002633025.1 Notospermus geniculatus | reverse complement strand
TTGCATTTCAAAAACAGAATATCAACATTTCGTGACATTTTTCTCTTGTTTCTTTTATCTTACCATAAAAATGAGTGCCACCCAAATCCATATGCCAAATATCATGTAAAACAATTAATTATTTCTTTGTATACGAAGAGTTTTAAATCCTTTTGTCTTAAAAAATTACTTCAAATGTTATTGATTGTTGTACCATTTAAATTGGTCTGAAACACAGAATTATCCCTCCAAATTGCAAGATCATAGCTCTTTCAGTTTTCCCACAGATCACAAATCGCAATCTTGAATTCGAAGTGAAACAGCCCCTTTACAGAAAGTGCTGGGGACTCTGCTGCAGGCACTTTCTGTAAAATTACTGCAAAATTACTACTGTAAAATTAATAATTTCTAACAGTGAAGTATTTTTTAGTACATTATAGTCGCGTGACTACTTAACTACATTATAGTTAAGTAGCCCGGCGACAGGTGCACTGACCCTTCGGTCATTTCTGTATTGTCACACATTGTTGGAGGCGCGTAAACGACGTCACTTAATGGCTGCATCATCTGTAACCGTGCTAAGAACTAACAAAACACGAGGAGTTCGAAAAGCACGGCGAGCTTCCCATGTTTCAAAAACCCATGTTTTTCAGACACGGGTTTCTTGAAGCCCAGCAATTCACGGGTGTGACCGCAAAAAAACCCGGGTTACACTACTAAAAATGCGATTGGTAATAAGTTCCGTAACCCGGCGATATAGGGGGGCACGGCATGTAGACAGCTCTCCATAATCAAGTGGCTACTGGAGGCGTGAAATAGCCTATACGCATGACTCATCGATTTGCATCGCCGTCTGTCGGGGTCCTTGGAACTGCAGGTAGACACGGGAGTTTCGCGGTTGCACTACATAAAATACGCGTCTCTAAAATAGCGCTGGCGCTGCCCCTTCGAGCTGATCGCTGGGGTTGATAAGCACGGGGATTTCAGACACGTGTATATAGTCCTGTTTACACTACATAAAAAAACCCGCGTCGAACCCGGGCTTTTTCTGTCTACACCTGTTAAAAGCCCGAGTCTAATATGCCCGGGGATAAAAAATCCGGTGCTAATAAGCCCCTCTGAGCTCGAACGGTTTTTGGAGGGCTTAATTTAGGTCCCCGTCACAAAATTTGAGTAGTGTTGACGCGCGCCGGGTCTCAGGAGGGATTTTTCAGAGCCGGGCTAGACCCGGGTCTCAAAAAGCCCGGGGATTTCTATGTAGTGTAATCAGGGCTTATTTAGACTCGGCGATTTATAGGTGTAACCGCAAAATCCCCGGGGAAAGCACGGGGATTTATGTAGTGTAAACACAGCTATTGTTTGCAGGGTAGAATACAGGCCCCATATTCATTAACATACTTAAGTCAAAGTATGGTACTTATCTTTTGTGTTGAACAAAGAATAAGTGTCACACTTAGACTTAAGTCGTTTTATGAATATGGGTCCAGAAGCTCAAAGTGGACCTAAGAGCTTCTAGAATACTGTACGGGCCGATCATATCCCATTTTGTCCAATATTGTGGGAGTTTTGAGAAATTGCCCAGTTAGTGTAGTTGGGTTTACATCTTTTAAACACTGTACAATAATACTCCAATTTCTAGTTCATCTACAGAAAATAGATATAATTTTCATATCATGACTGATGAGCAGCATGGGCACGTATCTTGGACAAGGCAGAACCGAAAGCTAGCATTTCATACCCATGCCAATGAAAGATGGAGTAGAGCATAAAGTTATGCTCTATCCATTGGCATGGGTATGAAATGGTGAAATTGGTGGAACATTTGGTACTCAGTTCTGATTATCAAATGTTCCACCACTTTCACCGTTTTCAGAGCCGCCAAAGAACCCACCAACCCTCACAGGTTTCAACGACCCTCTCGTCGGCACCAACCACACACTGACTTGCAACGCTTGGCAGCCATTCGCACGGCCGATGACGTATACGTGGTATAAAGATGGACTAAATATTTCATCAGGGAATGCATCAACTTGGTCCCTGAAGCCGGTTGTCAGGGATGCAGCAGGAAAATACAGATGTGAAGTTTTTGACACGATAAAGAATGTGACAGTTCAGGCGGAAGATACACTAACAGTCTACTGTAAGGTTCTATGAAATTCTACATGTAGATTCAGCAGCCTTATATCGGGTGGCCCCCAAAAAATGACCCCCTAAGGATTTTCCAATAAATTTAACACTATGCAAGCTGCACTCTTGATATTTTAGACATACAAATATATAGATGTTACCAATCTATTGTAAAAATTTCAGCCCTAAATATCTAACAGTTTTGACATGACGGAAAAATCAAAATGACGAGTCAAAAAATTTGATGCCGGACTGAAACATTTGTCGGGAAGTGCAAAACGTATCACATCGAAATTAAGCACCGCGTAGTTCATTGACCACCAAATGGATTTTTTACAAATTTTACCTGCATAAAGAAGGGGATTTCCGCTGTTTATTGTACAAGTTTCAATGTCGTACTTTAAAGGGTTAGTGTGCTAGAGCAAAAAAAGGAACAAGTACCCAAAACTCCAATTTCCACACCTGCAGGTGCAGTGACAGTGCAATTTTCGGTACCGGATTCTATTTTTGCTGCAGCAGACTAGCCGTTGGTGGTATGAACGTGACGTTTATACCACAGACGACGAAAGTCCTGTGGATAATACAGGTGAAATTTCAGAAAATTCCGTCAGATGGTATTAAAGATATTACGTGTTTAAGGGCTAGGTCCACTCACCAAATTTTCCAAGCCCACTTTTCTGAAATGTCAAATATCTTTAAAACACTACAGTCTTTTTACTTTGCATCTACACCTAAATTATCAGACGGACAGTGCAACAACTAAAACGACAAATTAGTTTGTGGTTGATCCACTCATTAGCTGAAACAAAGGGTACAGCTTTCGGTACATAATGCCGCCTTATTACAAAGAATCAAGAGACTATCTTCTGTATACCAGTAACTTTGGTTTGTATCTACACGTTAATGAAGTCAGAATTCCAAAATTCGTTTTCATTGTTGAGAAAATCTCAATTTTGTGAAAATTTTCTCAAGCTATGCCCTTTATTGGAGGTTTGACCATTCCAGACATGAGCAATAACAACAATTGACTGAGTATGGTAACTCAATGGGCTTGTATTGTGGAACCAAGCAGTCCTGGAATTCTATTCAAATGTCAGGTATGCCAGGGAGGCTTACATCATAATGCCACTGTACATTCTGAATAGGAGTGGGCCTACCAGTATGCAGTGCATTGAGTTCAGAGGGTTTAGTCTAGAAACCCTTTGCTTAGGACTGACATTCAAGCTGAAAATTATATTGAGAAAAATAAGCATTTTCATCAGTTTTCAAAACAAATTTTGAAATTCTAACTTCATCAACGTGTAGATACAAACCTCAGGTTACAAGTACGCAGGAAATAAACTCTTTGTTTTTTGTGATAAAGCCACATTATGTACCGAAAGGTGAACCATTGTTTTAGCTAATTAGGGCATCAGCTGGTGACGAACTCCACATTTTTGTTTTTCCACTGTCCATATGGTACATTTGGTGCAGCTTTAGTTCAAAATGGCCAGGGCATTTCAAAGATATTTGACATTTTTAGAAAACAGGACTCTGAAAAATTGGTGAGTG
The DNA here is from genome assembly GCA_002633025.1 of Notospermus geniculatus. Lineage (NCBI taxonomy): Eukaryota > Metazoa > Nemertea > Pilidiophora > Heteronemertea > Lineidae > Notospermus > Notospermus geniculatus. The sequence continues at coordinate 149,940 of NMRB01000777.1, read as the reverse complement.
GACCTAGCCCTTAAGTTCGATGTGATCCGGCATCAAATTTTTAGACGTTGATTTTTTTGTCGTGTCAAAACCGTTCAATATTTAGTGCTGAAACTTTTAAAACTGATGGATAATATCCATATATTTGCATGTCTAAAATATCAAGGGCCCAGCTTTTATAGGGTTGAAATCATTGAAAAATCCTTAGGGGGGGGGGGGTCATTTTTTTGGGGCCACCCGATATGTGCGGTGGGGGTCTATTCTGGCCGCATTCTTGATACACTCGGGAAATTCCTGTTACATTCCAAGTACATGTACATTACAAGTGCATTTTTGGTATTCGAGAGGCATTAAACATTCTAACCATATTTTGCAGCCATTTTGTGAGATTTCTGACTAAATTTGAGGTGAATTCTAAGTATTTGAAGGGCATTCCTCCAATGCTGTAAGAATTTGAATTTCCTGCCGAATCTGGCTCGAATTTTGCAAATTTTCTCATTCTGACTGGTTCTGTCTGAATCCTGCTGATTCCAACTAAGTGTGACGGAGGTATTAGGCCATGAATGGCACTATTATAGTTGACGAAACCGTACTTTCGGATCAGTTATGGGAATGCTTGCTTGGGGAGAGTGTGCATACACACCAGTTGAAGGGGCAGAGTAAAGATTGTGCCGTAAAACTAGATAGAACATGGGTACCGTAAACATTCTTAGAAGCGATAAATGAGCAAATTCCTCAACTTCCCGGCAAATTGATTATTTGTCAAGAAATTTCACTTTTCCCTGTTTTCTTTCATAATACATATTTTAAGACGCCGCGATTTGGAACCCTGCAGCCGAAAAGGACGCACTGAAGCTTATTCCTACCGGTCAGAGTATCAACCTCATTCTGGACATTTTAGTCCATCCTCCTCCAACATCAATCGACTGGTACTTCAATGGGAACCTGACCTCGCCACTGAACGCTACAACCAAAGAAAAAAGTGACACAACATGGATTATGACAATAACGTCTGTGACGCTCGATGACTTTGGAAACTATACGGCTAAAGTTACAAATGCCGCTGGAAGCAGTTTTTTCCATTTCGAGATCGCCAGACTATGTAAGTAGGCCTAACATGTATGTAATTTGTTTTTCGTCATCACAGGCCCGGCGGAACCGGGGGCTGGGGGGAGGGGGCTTTATTCAGCCCGGCCACTGAGGCGCCTCAGACCATCTGGCGCATATTAACAACCGCGATATTCGTACAACGCGCACTTGAATTTTATCGTAGTGATTTGAACAAATCCCGCATGAGAGACCAACTTGTCACTCTCTCCTCCAACTTCCCGGATCTCTGCGCACTGGTGTCATCAGTGGCAAAGTCCGCCATTGACTTCATCAAAGGTATTGGTCGTCACAAGCGGATTATGTTGGAGGAAGTCATGAAAGTTGTTAAACTTACATGGATTTTTGCTGGTGCAGGTGTGACAGGAATCAGCGTCCTCTAGGAATGCAGATCTCGCTATTGTAAGGTTATATTCGAATGGTCATGGTCTCTCTAGCCATATATCTAATCCATCGCTGAACAATACGACCGGACTTTGATTCCAGGATGACTTTGATTCCTTTCACACCTGCAACAAACGCTACCAGTGAACGCTCTTTCAGTGCTTTGAGAAGGGTTAAAACATGGTTAAGGAGCACAATGACTCACTGGGCCGTATTTTAGAACGTTCCTTAACATTAAGGTCGACCTTAATTTTATTGTTCTGGATGTTACAGCATGCTGGTGATGGTGTATTTGCCTCCTGGTTACCGTCATATCAAATGCCTATGAAAATCATTATCTCTTTTTATTCTCTTCATGTTCCTCCTAGTACCCCCTGACGCGCCAACGGATCTGAAAGCCGCGATAAAGGGAAAAAATGGCATCGTCGTTTGGTTCACCGCGGGTTTTGACGGAGGTTCACTGCAGACTTTCACCATACAATACAATGCTGAGTGCAAGGAATCAAAATTCCTCCGAGGGGTCAAAGAGGACAAGAGGACGGAGACAATAACGGTCGATATCAATGATTTGCTCGAGGATACCGTTTACTACATCAAGGTCAAGGCTGTTAATGACATTGGTTCAAGTAATTACACTAAAGCTATCAACGTGACCATCGGTGGAGTCCCTCGGACGAATCATAAAGGTACCGTATCACACTCCACGACAGCGTTGAAATTTTTGGATAATTGGACGAAATTTTAACACTGCCATCGACGCTAGATCGCCATCTTGAAAATCTTGACGTCATCGTCGGTGGGGCCGCCATCTTGTTGGTCTTTCAAGTGACGCGAACTTCTTTTTCAAAATGTTATTAATATGTTATTAATATTTATCTTGTCGAAAATGAAACAGAATAACTTTATTTACTCTAAGGATGTTTGTATCGACTCTAGGCCCGTATTCTAGAAGCCTCCTTAACTCTAAGTCCACTTTAAGCTTTTGTATTCTGCCCTGCAAACAATAGCTAAAGGTAAATCTTAGAGTAAAGGAAGCTTCTAGAACACGGGCCATTACCTTTGTACACCCATCTACAAGAGATCTACATTGTAAGCGTAGAAAACGACGTTATGGGTAACCGCTTTACAAATAGAAGAATTTCTACGGCATGGAGAAAACGCGGAATTCCACGGAAATCCGCCAAGAATCCGTAACTGTAATTATAGCTTTTAACAATGGAATAAACTATACACTGGCCTTAACACATGTAGCATATAATAATAATGAAATAACAAGGCCAAGCAAAGCAGTTGGAATGCAGCCACAGCGGAATTGTTTCTGTAGCCCAACCACCTTGCTACCTCGCATCTAGGCTGGAGCCAATATGATAAGACATAAGGGGAGGGGACGGGAGGGGATGATCCACGTGACAAGTTTCACACCAGTTAATAGTACTGTATAAACTGCAGACCGCCAAATTATGTCTAGCGGAATTCCGTGGAATTCCGCGTTTTCTCCATGCCGGAATTTCTGCTGTTCGCTCCGCGCGCGCACTACTTTTCAAGATGGAAACCTAGCGTCGATACTAGTGGTGATATCCCCAGATATCGCCACCTAGCGTAAAGTTTGGTACCGTATATGTAGGTACATCACAGTGCTGTTGAAAACAATTACAGAGAAGAAAATACTGGTACGGTATGGATGATAGGGTCCATTCAAATGATCATCCAACCGAACTGCACTCCATCCATAATCGGAGAATTGTCTTATTCTTAACGATAATCAGCGTTTTTTGGCGTTCACTTGCGGTTGTTTGCGACAATCTGCGGTTATAGCTGCGACAATCTTGCGACAATACGGGTTTTCTGCCTGCAGCCTCTTCAGTCGACACCGATAATTTGGAGTTATAAACGATTTGTTGCGACAATTTGCGGTATTTTGCGACAATCTGCGGTTGCTCTGCGATAAGTTGCGACAAGGTCAAATATTTTGAACATTTCCAAAATTTCACGATTATTCGCGATTGCCTACAATATTATCGCAAGGTCTGCGATAGTTTGCGTTAATTTGCAATATCGCAATTAAACGCAGGCCAACTGTCGCACGTGTGAGAGCGGCTTAAGATTATATCGGGTGGGCCAGAAAAATGAGTAGATAATTATTCAAAAATTGCACCCGGATTCTCCGCGTTCACACCGGCATTTTATTTTTACTTTCATCATTGAATGGGTTATCACTCTTACATTGGGGAGTTTTCGCAAAGCCCCCGAAACGCCAACGCGAACGCCAAACACATTGTTCGATGCCACGAACTGAGCACCGAACAAAGGATAGACGTTCGCGTTGGCGTTTAGGGGGCTTTGCGAAAACTCTATATTAGGGAGTTTTCGTAAAGCCCCCGAAACGCCGACGCGAACGTCTATCCTTTTGTTTGGTGCTCTCTACGTGGCATCGAACAATGGGTCTGGCGTTCGCGTTGGCGTTTCAGGGGCTTGGCGAAAACTCCCTAATATTTGGTATCGGTACCCGAAATCTTTTCACAAGATGTCTAATATCGATGAAATATCCACGGAGATAACTTTTTGAAAAATTCTACATGTATATTCAAAAATGTACAGGTTACTTCTGCCCGCGATACATCTTCACGGATGGTAATAGTCACTTCGATTTTGGTAAGAGGATTCAAAAATGATAAAGAAAAGGTCTTTCTGATTTCTCTGATGATTTCAGATGTCGCGGTAACGTATTCGCCCAGCATGTTGTCTGATGTGCCGATTTGGCAGATGGCGGTCATTGCCGCGGCAGTTGTCGACGTCCTTATCGCTCTAAGTATTCTGGTAACTTTTATTAAGAAACGTAGGGGAGCTGCTGCTAGTGATAGGGAGGTGAGCAACAGCTTTTGCTTTTCATTTCATGGCGATGCCGCTTGATTGTTTCCAACCTGCTCAGTGCTGATCGTCTGATTGCTCAAATATGTCCATAATTTCCAGAATCATTTCGTCCTAAATTAATTATTTCCGTCCATTATCATTATCCAAGAATGATAACCAAAGAGAAGAACAGCACGAAAATTGACACACAATATATGATAAATAAAAAGGCAATTTCCAGAGTGTTTGCAAACACTCTGGAAATTGCCTTTTTATTTATCATCCAAGAATGATAACATTGCATAGTCTGTCTAATAACTAACTCCATAAAATTAGGTTAAGTTAGTAGATTTAGGGATGTTTTACGACCAGAAAGAAACTCAAGAAGAAACAAGAAAGGACATCGAACTGAATAATACCCTTTTTAAACGGTGCTGGTTCGAGGAAACCTACCTCCACCCTCATCGGGCGGGTTCGGTTCAGGATGGATTGATCGCTTTTACACGGTGCGGGTTACCGAACCCGCGTCGATCTAGTTCGAGGTCGGTTCGTTCAACTGCGTGCCACCAGGTGGCGTGTATCAACATTTACAGTTATCGCAAGTAAGGAATATCCCAAAAATAATCACCTAAAATCGATAAAGTATGCTTCTAACAACATGAGCAGTGCTTGAGAAATCTCGTGCGTGATTTCTTCACTGGTAACTTACAGCAATGCGCCAGTGATGCCATTCATATGTAGCGTGCTCAATCCCGCACGAGGCCGGTGGAGGTCGGTTCGCTTTTACACGAGAGAATAACCAGCCTGAACCTACCTCCACCTACCTTCACCTTCCCGAGACTCACGCGGCGAACTGAACTGGCCCGAGGAAGGTGGAGGTCAGTTGTTTCGCTTTTACACGGGGAAAAAATAACCGAACCCTCCTCGACCCAGAATTATTGAACCGGTGGGGCTTTTGCAGTGGTTTACCATGTAGCCTTCTGGCGGTGTTAAGATAAAGTATGCTTTCGCTGTTATAAGAGAGAAAAAGCAACGTTCTCTCTTAAAAGCAGCGAAAGCATATAAATGTACTGTCTATGATATTATGCATTTAAGAATTGGGGGCGAAACGCACAAACTGTCCCGTGTCGTGTGTGGCGAGTCATCAGTTCAGGCAGCAGTTTAAGTTGAGGCACTGCTGCCCACCAGACTGTGCAACACGGACGGGCCCCAACATTAACAACACATTGCATAATAAGTAAATATTATTTCACTGTAGCCTGGGCTATTTACCGACACAGATTATCCACACCCCACACAGATTACGTAGAAAATGGGAATGCCTTCGCCATACCACGATATAAGTACACCTCGCGACCTGTGTATTTTGAACTTCACATGAAGTACGACGATGATGTGTGAAACGGCCGAGTAGAGTGGACTACTAACTCATGAACTTCGTTTTCGAAAGCGATTATCAGCTGATTATCAGACTGGTACAGCCAGCCCCAAGCGGAGGGATCGGGTAACCAATCTAAGCGATTATGACGCCATCAGTAACGTCACATATTCAGCGAGCGAAATGGGCTAAATTCGTTTTCGTGCAGTTTCGTCCCTGAGAATAATTTGTAGGCCAGATGATGACGTCACATGTTCATCACGGGTTACCAAAAATCGCTTCAAAATCATAACTGGGCCCCGTTTTGGACCAGTTTTCACATCAGTTCGCCTGACAATTATGATACACGTCGATCCTGTACAATTTAAACGCCTGTCTTACTCTTGTGAATTCAGTGTCAGGTGACAAAGTTTCAGGCGAATTTTCTTGTCCAAGGCCAAAATGATTGCTGTGAAACGCATACGTAATTAGCAAGCTTCGCTGATTTGCCGCTACGCGGCGGTTGGTTTCCTTGCGTCTAGTCTCGATCTGGAACGCACCGGCACCGTGTAAAAAGGGCTATAGTCAATGGTTTCCGATCTCGAAGACAGTGAACTTGACCTCTGACCTTGAGAAGTATTGCGTAATTGGAACGTACATGTATCATTGATTAGACCTACATGTATAGCAGATGGTTAACACAGGCTTCTAACCAGAGTGAGCGAACTGGGCAAGGGGCTGTGTTGTGTGTTGGCTGTGTTTTGGGGGTCGCTGGGCTGTTTCCCTGGCTTCAGCGGACACGTTGATGTCCCTGAAGCCAGGGAAACAGTTATTAGTCTAGGTCATTATTGCTTTTATGGATAAAACCAGTACTGCTATTGTTACGGCAGTTTGTGATACATTTGACATCAGGATTAGGGTTAGGGCCAGGCCCAGAGTGGAAATACTGACTGCTGTACCCCTAAGAACAGCCGTAATTCTTGGCAATCCTCCTGTGCCTTAATTTAATGATTTATTTCGCATTAGCAATTGCAACATCTCGAAAAATAACTTAATGAGGAGAAAAAGAACACAATACAAAAGATGATAAAAGAATAAGAAAAGACAAAAAAGAACAAGAAATGTTTTTAAAAAAACATAGGGCGGTGGTGTTTGAATTTCCTGATTGGTTTGCTATTTTGTTGGGCGGGATTTTGGAACGTGACTTGATTGACCAGTTGATCGTGCCATTAGGCCCACATGATTATGACGATGCGAGGACTTCGATATGGAAAGACAGCTGAGAGTGAGACCATTTTGAGAAATCATCAGTCAATATTCAGTACACAAATGTCATAGCCCGCTCCCCACGGAGCATGGCCATGCGTGAGAAACGGGAGGAAATTCGGAATTGACAAAACCACATGCCCATGTATAGGCCTAAATACGCATCCTGGGCTAATCTGGCGATGACTACAGGGGTGCTGCATCACGTATTAACGTCCGGCAATGTCATCAGAAGCATTTAAGTTGAAAAGGAAAACGCATCAACACACACGCTCATGTCATAGGCGAATTCCCTGTCAGTCCAATAATTGACGTGCATGCCAAAACTCAGTGACGTCGTTGCTAAGGTGAATCGGCTCTAGGCGACGCCCATGGCGTAGCCTAGAAGCACAGCGTCAACACCATTGGTGATGACGTCAAAACGTTGTGCGGTCAGATTGAGGTGGGATTGCCCTCGATATACAGCAAGCCGTATGGACTATATTCGCTTTGTTTCCCCGGGTTTTCAAGCCAATCCAGCTGCTGTCACAGGTAAGTGATTTTTTTTTTATTTTCATGCTCTCAGTTGTTTATACGGCCCACTCAAACTTTGCATCGAGCAAAATGTGTATGACATACGTATGAGTGAGACACTGATCATGACGCGATGACGTCAACTGAAGGCTATGTAAATTACGCCTACAACAATACAAAAAATGTCCTGCATTCCTTCCACCAGGGCTCTCCACGGAGCATGGTCATGCGTGAGGAACGAGAGGACAATTCCAGGAATTGACAAAAACACTAAAACGCATCCTGAGCTTGGATACTGAATGAAACATGTCATCAGAAACATTATGCCAATACAGTTTCATAATTTCGTTGTACTGTTTTATTAAGGTTGAAAAGAAAATGCATCAACACACAATACACATAGACGAATTCCCTATCGAATATTGACCTAAATTTCATTGTGTTCAAGGTCATGAATGACGTTTTATGGGATTCTGTGTCACGTGAATGCATATTGTGATGACGTTTTTCACGGAGTATGATTCTTTTCCACATATTTTGATGACGTTTTTGTATATTTCGATGACGTTTTTCACAAAATCTGGTCGAAATTTTTCCATAGCCAGAACAGTAGGGCGTAATACTATATATTTCATGTATTGATTATCTAACCTTTGGACGCCCTAAAAAAACAGCGGACGGGATTCGAACCCAGGGCCCTGGTGGATTGCGAAGCAACGACCATTTCACCATGAACCAACCAGACGTGCAACGCCACCAAGACGTGCAACAGCAGTGATGTGCGCTACACTTCAACGGCAACGCGCGGTAGCGTTGCTATGATGCGACGCACACTGGCGTTGCTGTCATGTGGTTTGAGAAAATCTGTTACGTCATTGTGACGTCATCAAATCATAAGTTTGAAATTAAATCTAAATTTACAAACAAACTGCTGAGCGAAGTGACTAATTGCGCCATCGATACATCATTTCCAGTACTCCTTAACTTTCATGCGCAGTTTGAGCGCTTAACAATGCCGTATTGTGTGTTTTTGGCACGCTGTTTGCCAGAAGCCGAATTTCTTACATGAGGAGAAATTCAGAGTCGGACCGCCTGTGACGTCAGCAGCTTCGCTATCTGGCCGCTGCGCGGCGTTCAGGGTCCTCTGCGTCTAGTTTTCTCCTGAAATTCTGAGCAGATTTGCATTTTAGAACTGTTTGACCTTGACCTCTGACCTTCAAGTCCATTGCGTAATTTGAAAGGTCACCCTTGATAACCTATGTAGGTATAGGTGAAGGTTTTGGGCTTTTACCTTCACCAGGTTCCGACTTATCTCATATTATCAAACTTGTATGTCAAATCTCGCCATGATATCAGTAAATATCATGTGACCGAGCAGGTGCAAACTAAAAATTTCAGTTGCAATAAAATCTTTTGATGAGCTTTAATGTGGCGATACCACTTTCAAGTCGCTTACTAAACCAGGTCTCATGATATGTCAAAATATCAAATTTGATATATCAATATCGTTATGATGATGACCCTGGGGAATAAATACGTTGATCCCAGTATCTTGCCAAGTGCCATAAACATAGGGAAGGAACTTGTTACAGGTGTTCTACCTGGCCTCGGAGACAAGTTATTCAAGAAACAAAAGTGACAGACAAAATCTCAACCTTTGATATTATCAATTTCACCATGAACCTCAGGTATCGGAGACCTGAAATGTTCATTCCATGTTGTACATGTAGCTCAGGTAATATTACCTGGGGGTAGGTCAAATTTCCAGGTCTGTAGCTGTTGCAGGAACAAACACCATCACCACACACAATATGGTTCCTGATGTACTAGTAGGCTATAACCATAAAAATATTGTCATTTTCACTGACGGGCGCAGCCATATGTTTTGTATCCGATTTGGAACTTCCACGACTGAATAAATATAAAACACTCGAAAAACTTCTATTCCAGACGGACTACACAATGCCCGGTCCTAGACCTGCTCCAATCGAAACACACCACATGTATGACCAACTAGTGCTGGAGAGCAGAGATGATGCTGTGGCCACCGGCACCAGTGCCGAGATTTTCGAGTATGAGCAGATTAAAGAACCGACTTCTCATCATGGAACCAGGACTGATACATATTATAACCTCTACGAAAAAAACCCATACGCTGGAGATGTCGGAAGTCCTTGTTCTACGATATATGAGACTTGCCATTAAAGATAATGTATCACGGGTATTTTCACGGGCCACGAAATCCATTGTTTATTTACATTTTGTTTGTTTATGTCCAGGCTTTCTTTGCCTTATGAGTAATTTGTTGATAGCATGCCCCTCTAGAAATTCTGTTGATTCCAAAAGTATTCATTTTGGTGGGTTGGCATGTCCCAAAAGTCCAAAATAACATCATATAAACATCCATGTTTACAAAGACTGAATGTAAACAATGAAGTCGTGATATACAGTGCAACCTCGCTATAACGAACTGCTTGGGATCCAAGGGAACCCCTCGTTATAGCGAGGGGTCCGTTATAGCGAGGAAACCGAAAAGGGCGAGCCTGTATGGTCAATGGCAATGGTCCGAGGATGTACACGTACATTGACATGTGTGCACTGAAAACGCTGTCAGTGTCACTGCAATAAATGAAAGTTTTCATGTCTCAATTCATTAATAATGTAGGCTATTATATTCCTGCTTAGTTTTCTGCCTGAAATTCAACTAAGTTGTCAATGTCTCAGATCACTTCACCAATCATTGCCAGATTCAGAGATTTTGGAAGGTTGTGAGGTGAAATATAATCCAATAATGAACACATGAAAGCAGCCATCTTATGTCATGTGACCTGCTACAGCACTTCCCACAATGCACTGTATCACAGCAATAACGGTGTTCTGTGCGTGTAGCAGTACTGCAGAACTAAACAGCTGGCTGCACGAAACTACTTTATCCAGGTCAAACTACTTTATCCAGGTACTTTATCTTTAAAGAAAGTGGCGGCGGGACTGATCCATTTGTATCAAGGCAGGTGTGACAGGGGTCAAAGTCCCCCTCGAATCAAAGTCCGGTCCTGATATCTCAAGTTGACATACATGTACATGTACGACTGTCTCCAGTCAAATTTTCTGGATGACATATTGTGCTCTTACCTGAAGACAACGAATTGTCACTGTGACTATTCATAATATTATTTAGAGAGATGTAATGGGTAGATCTGAGTGAACTGTCATCTATCGTTGAGACTTTTGGACGGAAGTGAGTGTTCCCGATCACTTCCGTCCACAATTCCATCGCTTCCGTCCTAAAATCCGAGATGGAATAGTGGACGGAAGTCCTTATCCGTGATTGATCGATTTTATGTTGACAATAAATACGGAGTGCGATTTTATATCAACAGTAAAAACTCAGCTGCGATTGGCTGATTAAGTATGGACATGAATTCGTGATTTAATGTGGACATAAAATCGGAATTAATCTGGACATTAAATATGAATTGTGTCCACTCCGGCCATTCGGAACGACCTGAGGCGAACTGCTTATCTGTCCACTGCTCGGCGCATTTCACATCGGACACAAGTCCAAGGCAGCCATATTGATTTACATGAATACATGTATGTGATTAGGTCTGCCTTCTCACCAAAGACCCCGCGGTGCAGATTTTCGGAAATTGCCGAGCAATAGTTGCCTTCAGAAGTTCCGAGTGCACTCCGGCCAGCGATACACGTGGTTAGGGACAGCCCATTCTAAAAATAGCCTTTGATATCAACATGATGATCTGTAAACAGATCCGCGACAAGTTTTATGCCGCAAAGATGGCGGCCAATACCGAAGCCTTCTAGCCCTAGCGGCGACTTCGGGAACCAAAATGCACAGGACAGTTTTTTTGTGGGCCTTGTCCTGTAGTGTGGGGTCAGAAGTTGCCTTCCGTGATGTTTGTTATTACGCACATACATGTAGCACCGTCTTATTTATTATGATGGATAAAATTTGAGTGTACCTCGCCTTACATCATAAAAACAAATATGGAGTAAACGGATACTTGTTTCTTGAGGGATTTTTATTTCAGAGATTTGATTTGGATCTTTGCTTAGCATGGTAAGAATGGCGACGTTCCGCAGAAACATTGTAATAAAAAATTAAGTAAATAAATAAAATTATGACACATACTCGAAAAAGCCTCACCTCCTTTCGCAGTTATTCGACCTGCCTAATAATTTTATGATGATCGTATTTCTACCCTGCGGCAACGACCCTGCAGTGGTTAGTCGTACCTGATGTATGCCCGCTCAGCATTCTGTACAGAAGGAAATACTCCGAACTTTAGTCTGTGGCTGGTGTACAATTAGTTAGGGACTTTTGGCAAGGCTCCGTATCGTCGATCCGTATCACCTATGACGTATGACTTTCATAGAAAATGCATTAGCTCGACGTCATACGTGACACGGATCGGCGATACGGAGCCTTGTCAAAAGTCCCTAGTGTGTCTGTTCTGCAACGTGTTGAATTAGTGTGAGAGGAACCTAAGTTCCCCTGGAATCTAAGTGCTATTTTATTGTTCAAAGAGGGATTTGACAGGACTATGACTTTCGAAACAATGAGAAACCCGCAGAACTACGCCACGACGTGGCGCTGTCAGTGTAAGACCCGGAAAACCTATTTTCTAACAGTATTTCCATTTATTTCTTGCCCCAAAATAACCCACTGTGTTTGGTTCGATTTTGATTAAATTACACGGCCCTTGTTCAAAGTTCTCCATATATAACTGCTTTGTTTCGTCAGAAATGCCACAGGATACCAATATTGACAACGTCTTTTGGGGAAATTTCCACGGAAAATTGTGTAGAAAAATGTACACAATGCTTTTATGACGTGACGTCAACAGCGAAAAAAGTGACGTCGGTACGTCATTCGGGTCTCATACTTGCTACGCCATCTGCAGTCGTGCGGGTTCCCCATTACATGTACCATTTGAAGAATGACTTAACAACAACAGAGTGTTGTAACTCGCAGTAACATTCCCAGGACAACCTTTCACACCTAATTTGAATTATTTTCGCCGCCAACTACACCGAGGAGATTTCATGGAGAGGAAACTACGAAGGATTGTATTGGTGAGCGTATCGTTGAGACTAAACTGACGGAAGCGTCAATGGATGTTACAGATGTTGGTGCGCAGACGATTGAACCAGTCGTGCTCATCCTTCGCGTTGTTTATCAGATTCTGTCGAAGTACATTTGGGCACCACTTGAGGGGATAAGGTTAATTGGAAATGTGCTGTCCATTTGCATATCACTGCAGAAGGATAACAGGCGAATTTCCACGTGTAATTACATGACTGTGTTAGCTGTTGCAGATTCGTCTGTGCTGATCCAGTATGTTTGGGGCATGTCATTGTTAACGTATCAACCTGAAGCATGCACAGAATTTGTCGTCAAGTAAGTTTGCTGGGGGATTTCGACAAGTATATTTGTCGTTTTGTACGTACGAGTCCAGATGGTGACCGGGGACATACTCCACGCAGCGTTGAAATTTTTTGATACTTGGACGAAATTATAACACTGCCATTGACGCTAGATCGCCATCTTGAAAATCTTGACGTCATCGTCGGTGGGGCCGCTATCTTTTTGGTCTTTCAAGTGACGCGAACTTCTTTTTCAAAATGTTGTTACATGTATTTGCAGAAAACAATATTAACTTGTCGAAAATGAAACAGAATAACTTTATTATTACTTTGTATCCTATGTCTATAGTAAAAGTCGCCCGCATACGACAAAAAATTGCCACCACATATCAAATTCAGCAGGGAAATATCACAGGAATGGCTGAATTTTCATTGGCTGTCAGAATGAGGGTCACGTACACGCCAGTACGTGACCCTGGGAGTCATACAGGCCCCTGACTGTTTCAGCCAATCAGAGGTTGTTATGCATAGCAACCGTGTTCCTCAGCCTCAGGCATTCAGGTCTCGGGAGAATACCAACTCACGGGGGAGGATACCGGGGAGCATACAGAAATAGCCATGACATAACATCTAAATATTTACTCTACCGATGTTTGTATCGACTCTATACCTTTGTACATTTATCTACAACAGATCTATATTGTAAGCGTAGAAAATGACGTGATGTGGGTTGACCGCTTTAGAAACAGAAGAATTTCTACTGTTCGCTCCGCGCGCGCACTACTTTTCAAGATGGAAACCTAGCGTCGATACTAGTTGTGATAAGATAAGATAAGATTTATTTCCTCACTCATTTTGAGTACAGAAAACTATAAAATATACATCACATATAGTACATAATTAATATAAACATTCAAGAGATAAAATTTGAAAACAGATAATTAAAACATTTATCACATACATCAATTATACATAGGTACATGTATTATAAAACATTCAGAAGGTAAAACTATTTATTAAGTCGTGGAGGGAACGTCGCATTTATCACAGATACTTTTGAAGTCTACCGGATAGCGCCACCTAGCGTCAAATTTGGACCGGGGACTGTGGGGTGTAGCCGCCACATTCAAGATTGCAGTCAAGGTTATGGAATGAGGGATCCGATACTCTTACAACAGTCCCACTGAATTAGTCCACCACGTCATTTTGGTTCCCGAAGCCACCGCTAGGGCTAGAAGGCTTAGGCTCTGGCTGCCATTTTATTGCTGACGTCATTCTAGGAGTCTATTTCCCGTAAAAAATTCATTCTCCCCCTCGGGCTAAAAAACGGCGATGATTTTGAGCTTTTGTTACAGATCTGCAACACATATACAAACATTCCCATTAAAGCGAATGGCTCGCGGGGTTTGTTTACATTTTTGGTGGTACCTTCCATAGGGAGTGAACCTAGCCTCCAGGCAAAGCCGTCATCCAGCTATATGCAACACCTGTGCAAATATGCGAACGTAAACACTGGGTACGAGGTTCCATTAAAAATTTGTTAAAATGGGTTTATGACGTTTTCAAATTCAGTCGGTCAAGATGCACATTTTGTACTATTCCCATTGATTTTGAAGCGGCAGATTTTGCAGAATACGCCTCCGAAGTTTGGCTGTCAAAGTCTAATGCATTTCCCATTAAACTAAAATCCTTCTTTTGCCTTTTTCTCAGAATGGTGCTTGATATCGAGGACCAACTGTCATGGCGCCACAACAAACCCCGCGAGCCATTCGCTTTAATAAGAAACTTCCTGGGAGTTGCATTTCCGCGCGATTCGGCATGTTCGATTACATTTAGCACCCACGTGGCTACGGGTAACCCATTCTAAAAATAACCCGTGATGTCAGCATAATGATCTATAAATAGATCCGCTACAAATTTTTGTCGCAAAGATGGCAGCCAGAGCCGAAGCCTTCTGGCCCTAACGTGTGCACCACGTTCGTTCCGCACTAGACACTAGGGAGGTTAAGAAATCAAACGACAAACGTAAACGTAAACGACAACGCTATTTTTGTACCGAAAATGCAATATAAAATCTGGTGAATGTGTAGTATGAAAAATAACGTAGTCGTAAGGGTTACGTTTATCGTTTGATTTCTAAACCTCCCTACTGACACGCTTGAGCGTCTTCTCGTGAGTTTGCTCTCAATGGGCAATTCGGCATTTTTGGTAGCTTAAAATAACTTTTTTTAAGCCTTGTAGCATTTTTGCATTTTAGGGGGTCTTCTTGTGTAGCATTTTTCAATTTTGTGTAGCAACTTTTGTGCACTCGTTGGAAATGAAGAAATATAAAAAAATTGATGATTGTCAGTCAATTGAGTGTGTGAGCATTAGGCTCCATCTTCAACTATCAAGGGTTAACAGGCCTATCATTTAGTCCTACATACAAACATGACAAAGGCGAAGTTACTCTGGATGAGTTTGCACAACTCTCCTTGTTACAGGCCTATACATCCAGCTCCCCACACAAGTAGACAACTTTCTCATCAAAACTCCGTAGACTGTGAGAGATCAAAGCAAGCTGCGTGTTTATGACCCGTCAATCAAGTTCTGAATTCCAAGAACTGTAGCCACGATCGTCTGACTCATGGAACCTGCTCAATGTTTGATAAGGCACCTGTAGGTCAACATACAGTGAATCACTACCATCTTGATCGAGGTGAGATGGAGTTCAGCTCAAACGATGTGTGCTGAACAGAGGTGCGCAGACATAATGCGCAGTTTACTTTTCTGAAGTAAGCGTGGTCGGCAGCGGGTTTTTAGCGCCAAAGAGCTGATAGGTCTTTCAGGGACTATTGATTTGAGAGAAAGTTTTGTGTGAGGAAAGATTCATTTACCGCATAGGACTATACTTGCCACATCTGTAAAATAAACGTTTTCACAGCCATGGCGATGCTTTTTTCATTGATTCGCAAATTTGTTTTGGCGTGAGTCAACTTGAATCGCAAAATGCGGATTTTGTGTCGCAAATTGCGATGCGATACCGCTTATTTCAAGCCTTTTTACCGTAATGCCTCAAACTGCAGGGATACCTAACAGATCATTCGTATCTTCCGAAGGCAACTGCTCGGCAATTTCCGTAGACACTCGCATTTCCCCACGGACACAATTCCAAGGCAGCCATCTTGAATGCGCAAGGATTGCTGCCCGTTTGTGAGAGTTCAGATGCGGTTCGCCTCATCACACCAGCAGCACCCTGCGCATGAACGAAATAGGTCACACAAAAACGTTGCGTTATTGATCAATAATCCTCTCTTATCTATTTTTGGTGAGATACTGATAAGTATCCAGCAAATAAAGTTGAACATCTTAACAGGCAATATTCGGCCAAAATAGTCCCACGGTCCTGGCGCTGGCGGTCACGTGGGTTTGTTGATAACAATATGGCTGCCTTGGACTTGTGTCCGAGGTAAAATGCGCCGCCCAGTGGACAGATAAGCAGTTCGCCTCAGGTCGTTCCGAATGCTAACAGATCAGCACACGACTAGCGGTGGTCTCAGAACTAATACTGTGCCTCATAAAGTTAGACCACTGTTCTGGGAATTTCCATTCCATTTGTTTATTGGAACTGAATGGAAATTCAGAATATGACTACCTTTATGCGGAACAGTGTAAATGTATAGCGTTTTGGTCGCCTGAGGTGGGATTCCCCGCTTTCCTGAGATTTTCGTTTTGTTTTGCACTTAATTGCGTGATGGTTTTTATGAAGCACATGTATCTGTTTTACCTGAAAGTTAGTCCTCCAGCTGCCAAACGAGAGATCTTGGTCATTATCCGAGTAAAATCTTCACGTGTTCCAGAAAATGTGAATAAGGATATCTTTATAGACCTTAATTTGTTTATAACGGGTAACTGAAATAATTCTTTGGAGAAAACTATATTCACCTAACGACTGCAAACATAAAGTCGTCTCCGAATTTCGCAAATTTTCGACCCCAACCGGGGTCTTCCTCGGGCACTTTCTAGTACAGATCCCAGAGGGGCTGAGCGCAAAAGGCAGCTATCTGACATTTCTCGTAAAACTGATTTAGCTTGGACCTTCATATTCAATTCAGTCCTAATTTTGATTTTCTCAAAACTAATGTAAAATGTCAGATAGCTGCCTTTTGCACTCAGCCCCTCAAAGGAATTCTCAGAATTCCTTCATTTCTGGGTAGACTGGTTCCCGGTCTTCTGGGCAACTTGCATTCAAGACCGGTGAAAGCAAATGATGACGTCATTCTACAGCTCCAAGAGCAATAGACCGACGCCGAGCTAAATATAGACCAGCGGGCGCCATGATGGTTTTATGCATTTGCTTGCGTCTGTCCTAGTACTTTTAATCAGGACAGTGTTCGGTCTAATTTCTGGGATATCTACTAGAAAGTGCCTGAAGAATACCCCGATTGGGGTCGAAGTTTTGTGTGTCGTTTTTTGTGCTCTATGTTGGACACCTAAAGACTGAATGATCCGGAAGAGCGCGGTGCCTCAAAACCCCCTAAATGCATCTTTTACAGATTGATGTGGTATCAAGCTTATTGTTCTGCTGTCATATCTGGTTTCATCCTTGCTGCAATGACGGTGGATCGCCTGGTTGTCGTGAGGTTCCCGATGGCTGCCCCAAGGCTGTGTACCCCACGACGAGCACGTGTAACATCGGGCGTCATCACAGTTTTGGTTCTTATACTCCAGCTGTACATTTTCATCATTTACGAGCACGACCTTTGTAAGTTTCGCGGAATTAATCGACTGGATGGTTGTTTTTAAAGCGAATGGCTCGCGGGGTTTGTTTACATTTTTGGTGGTACCTTCCATAGAGAGTGAATCTAGCCTCCAGGCAAAGCCGTGCTCCAGTCATATGCAACACCTGTGCAAATATGCGAATGTAAACACTGGGGACGAGGTTCCATTAAAAATTTGTTAAAATGGGTTAATGACGTTTTCAAATTCAGTAGGTCAAGATGTACATTTTGTACTACATGTACTATTCCCATTGATTTTGAAGCGGCAGATTTTGCAGAATGCGCCTCCGAAGTTTGGCTCTCTAATGCATTTCCCATTAAACTAAAATCCTTCTTTTGCCTTTTTCTCAAAATGGCGCTTGATATCGATGAGCAACTGTCATGGCGCCACAACAAACCCCGCGAGCCATTCGCTTTAAGGTAATCGTCATTGCTGCTTGTTAGCGATAGGAAGGCGAAAGATGAGCGAAAGAGACAACATAAGAGCTACGCAGTGCGTGGCATATGTCCCGACTGATTATTTGTGGGCTGGGCATAGCGCAGATGGTAGATCAGAGGGAAGCGGTGGTGCTGGTCATAAAAAGGAACCTTTCCCTCACAGAGACAAACACTCACAAAATATTTCAGGACGATCGCTCAATGCGTTTTCAGGATAAGTGACAGACACTGATTTCAAGATGGCCACCATAGCCGCCATCCTCGATGTGTGGCGGAGCTAGCCATGGACAGGAACATTCGCCTCATAGGGACAAACCCTCACCAAAAATTTCAGGTTGATCAGTCAAAGCATTGTCAAGTTCATTGACGGATACCGAATTCAAGATGGCTACCACAGCCGCCATCTTGGTTGGGCAGTGGTGGATGCTGGACATCAAAAGGAACCTTCCTCTCATAGAGACAAACCCTACAAAAGTCTTCACTTTTTTATGCCCCCCCCCCCCGATCTTCGGAGGTGGGCCATAAAATGAAATTAAAAAAT
>NMRB01000777.1:87706-124202 GCA_002633025.1 Notospermus geniculatus | reverse complement strand
AGTAGTTTTCTGAAGACGAAGGAGTGGTTTCAAGGGCCGCAGTTCTTGTCACAGCAGTCGGATAGTTGGCCAGGAATGGAAGTGGATGAGATTCCCGAGGATGATCTCGAAGTTAAAGAGGAGAAGCTGATTGGAGTGATCACAGTGTCCAAGCCAGTAGATCGTCTTCTGGAATATTACTCGTCGTGGGACAAGCTGTTAAGAACAGTAGCCATCCTCAAACGATTTTGTCGGTACCTCAAGGACAAGACTACAGTGAAGAAGGGAATCACGGTGAAAGATTTGGATGAAGTGAAGTTTGCAGTCGTGAAACTGGTACAGGCGTCAAGATATAGCGAGGAGATTGATGATATACTAGCAAAGGGACGGGTCAAGACCACGAGTCAGTTACGCAAGTTGAACCCAGTTCTGGTGGACGGAGTGGTACGAGTCGGGGGGAGAATGGCTCATGCGCCAGTATCCTTTGAGAGTAAGCATCCTATCATCTTGCCAAGAGAGCATCACGTTGCGGAGATGTTGATCAACCATTTTCATCAAATCACTGCACATGCGGGCCAAGAGCATGTGTTGGCAAGACTCAGAGAAGAATTTTGGATCCCTAAAGTCAGGGCGACGGTGAAGAAGATACTACGGTCATGTATCAAGTGCCGTAAGAGACATGCGAAGATGATGACACAGGTGATGGCTAAGCTTCCTGCATACAGACTCGCGGTCTACGACCCCCCGTTTACCCGAACTGGCGTCGACTACTTTGGCCCAATGCTGACCAAGCGAGGTAGATCAACAACCAAAAGATGGGGCGTCCTGTTTACATGCCTGAATGTACGAGCAGTACACTTAGAGGTAGCAGAGTCGTTGGATACGAGCTCGTTCTTGAACGCCCTTAGGCGCTTCACTGGTCGTAGAGGGCAACCGGTAGATATGTGGTCTGATAATGGGACCAACTTCGTTGGAGGTGAACGAGAATTGCGTGAGGGGTTAGCGGCCTGGAATCAACAGCAGATAGAGCGAGACCTGTGCCAGCAAGGTATTCAGTGGCATTTCCAGCCACCGTCCGCACCACACATGTCCGGAGTGTGGGAACGACTCGTGAAATCGGTGAAGCAAGCCCTGACCGCCATCCTGGGTCAGAGTTTGGTGTCAGACGAAGTGTTATCCACCGCACTCATAGAAGTTGAATCGATACTCAACAGCAGACCGTTGTGCAAATCAAGTGAAGACAGCCAGGATGAGGAAGTACTGACGCCCTCCCACTTCCTCTTGCAGAGACGAGCTGTAGCGTTGCCTCCTGGGAAGTTTGAAGACACCGACCAATTCCATCGTAAGAAGTGGCGACACGTGCAAACTTTGGCAAACCACTTCTGGAAGAGGTTTGTTCGCGAGTACATGGTGACACTACATGAACGATCGAAGTGGCAGCTGCAGCAACGTAATCTGAAAGTCGGTGACGTCGTACTCGTTTCAGATGAGGACAAGGTCAGGGGACAATGGCCAATGGGCTTGGTCACTCAGGTATACCCCGGAGATGACAACTGCGTACGCGTCGTTGAGGTCAAGCGAGGAGGACATCTGTTGAAACGGCCAATCCACAAACTTTGCCTACTCGAGGAGAGCAAGTGATGGACTNGTTGAGGTCAGGCGAGGAGGACATCTGTTGAAACGGCCAATCCACAAACTTTGCCTACTCGAGGAGAGCAAGTGATGGACTCTTTCGCGTCACGGAACGTCCGTGCGAGATGACGTTACTACGTACATTCGTGATTCGGTTATTCTGTGGAACGAATAGTGAATATGTGATCATTCAGTCGCTCCGCTCATGCTTTGGTCGATTTGGTTGAAGTCGTTCAAATGGGATTTGATTTTCTTGTTTGTCATTTTGGCGCATTGTTTGTATGTTTACCTTTGGAACTGGTTGTTCTAAATTTCTTAGTTGTTAGTTATGTACCGTCTTGAAGCGCGACTTCTTCCAGGTATGCCAATTGCATGTTGCTGTGAGCTTCAGTCATAATACCCTGTTGTGTGGGGTTAAGTAATTCGATATTCTGGAGATTCGGGAGATATTCTTTGGATGTGTGGATGTGTCTGCGCTACGATTGGTTATATTTTGTCCATCCAGTAATGATTGCAATACTGTATGTTTATCGCCTCTGACCATGCATTTTGCAGTTTCCCGGGGTATGATTTTCCCCGCTTAGTGTCCAAATTTGAAGAGTTTAGTCTCGGTACAGAGCAATTCGTGCAGTTCTGTGTTCATGATTGGATGGTTTTCTGTGTTCGCGATTTAAGTGATTTTCTGTGTTGTTCAGGACGCGAAGGACAAAGCAGTATGAGTGTTTGGACTATGCTGCGCGGTAGTTTGCGGCAGCTCCACCTTGTGAGTTTTTGGACTATGCTGCGCGGTAATATGGAGCAGCTATACGTTGATTGAGGACTCTTATTAAGCCGAGATAAGTTTTTCGGTGGTTCGGAAAGGCTTTAAAGTATATGTTCGACTTCAGTCTTCCATAGGGGGGAGTATGTGGGCGCCGTTCTATCATCGTAACGACAAGTAAAAAAAAAATGTATGGTGCAACGTAGCCGAAATTCGTGTTACGGCCTTGTCATGTCAACATGCTTCGGCAAAAATGCAGAATAAAGCCACAATTTCATCATGCAATTCATCCGTAAAATATATAATGATATCAAAGACATTCTCATGTACATCGAACGTACACCTATAGTAGTCGGTTGACGAACTGAAATACTTGTTCCTCGCTATAACGCACAGCGCCGTCTGATTATCATCGCCGACACTACGATAACCAAGAGTGCCCGCCGGGCAATATTTTTCGCATGTCTCCCTTTAAAAGTAATGGAAATGATCAGAATTTTGAAAATCTCTGTGCGTCCTGCACTGGATAAAATTACCATCTATTAGTTACGGTAACCATATCGACCAGGCATAGCTTGTTACAATATGATGTTGACGGCTATTGCCTGGTACTTATGGTTTACCCATATGCCCCCTGTGGAGCATAGGCCTTATCGCACCTAGCACGTGTGAAGCCAGCCAGGCGGAAAGGGCCCAAACATCAGCGCCACCGCTGTACATTTACAATGGTGTGCATTTTATGTAAACATTGGCCAATAAAAGTAACTTCCAAAAGCCGGATGCGCCTAAACTACTAGCTACGTGGGATACGGTATGAAGTGATTCAAATCGATAAATTTTTGACCACCGATCCTCTTCGCGTTCGAAAAAATCGACGATTAATACACTGACAGCCCATAAACATCACCAAAACATTATCACGCAAGTCCCGCCCCAACCCCGCGCTGATTGGTCAATTACTGGCACGTGACCGAATAGAAGAGGGAATTATGGGACGGGGCCCCATGATAATGTTTTGGTGATGTTTATGGACTGTTAGTGTATTAATCATGGCTTTTTTTCGACGGTGTGAATAAGATCTGGTTTGGCGTTATTTGCGCCGTGACGGTAGAAATAGCCATTGCGATCGGGGCTAATAGGTCTGTCTCATCAAAGAACGTTAGGGACGGACGGGAACCTAAATCAACGTCCATGGGCGCATATAGTAGGGTAAATCTAATTGGCCTTTACATGTCACGTGAAGTCCACATATGGACACCTGCGTTCCAAGTTCTGAATGGAGGCGGGGCATATAACAATTTGATGTTTTTTGCACTGGATAATTGAATTCAATGGCAGTAGTACAATAAGTTAGAATAAACAATATCTTGGAGCCGTCTCTCTCTCTTGTTCCGTTTCAACCAGAAGTTTAGTGAACTCGTGGACCAGAAGAACGATACAGTTCTACAAGTACAACCCTTCAAAAGACTAAGGACTTCAAGAAGAAGTCGATGTACTTGAAAATGTCATTCAAGCCATAGACAGATTGCCAAAGTCGGCCATGTTGGACCAAAAGGCAATAACAAACACTGAATGTACAGTGAATGTACACCATTGATATACAGCATGTTTTAAAACCTGCAATTTACACAAAACTTTCATGAAAAGTTACAAAATAAACACTTCCTCAGCAGTGCTACATGTGTTATGAACCGTGCCCAGGCCCAAATGTTTGCAGATATTTCCCACAAAAAGTTTTAAAAGACTTTTATCGTGCCTTTTTTATGCCAAACCTCAGCTCCAGGTGTGTTGGTCCTATCCCACAGTGTGGAATCATGATGATTCACAAACCCGGGCCCAAGGTTGGTTAAGCAACAAAAGTCTATTTTTTCTTCTCTGAATTACCATTTTACCAAAAGTAAGCCAAGGCTTAGTGCATATTAATGTATTATTACTGATGGTGATGTTATCTGAAACATTTTCATGGCAAACTTTTACGTTTTTGCACATTTTAAAACATGCTGTACATCAATGGTATACATTATTGCCTTTTGGCCCAACATGGCCGACTTTGGCAATCTGTCTATTAGTGTGCGATAAGGCTCTTTCTTTGACCATGAAGTTGTCTCAGCATCAAGCATTTTGGACATCGCTAATGTCCCTAGTGTTGATGATAAAGTTGCTCTCAGTTGATACGGTGTTACTGAAGTCAATACCATCACCACTTTTTTCCAGAATATCATGATGAAACAAGGTTGTGGCATATCAGCTATAGAAAGAGAGTGGGAAGGTCTGAAATTGTCCATTGCTTGAAGTCCCCGAAGTGCTGTGGTGCACCAGATGCCACCTCTTGAGTTTTGGAGGAGAATATTTGTTGAGAAAAGGCGCAAATACTCAGACCTCTTGCATGTTGCTCACATTTTATTAGTCATGCCAGTTACTTCTGCCAGAGCGAGTGAAAAAAATACAATGAAAATCAGGGGTCTGATTACATGCCTTTCAAAATGTTTGATGCTCGGTGGCTGAACGGGGGTGGGGAGGGGGACGTGCGCCGGGCACCCCCCCCCCCTTGGATCCGCCACTGGTCAATATACTGAAGTAATGAATGAATCATATTCACATTTTTACGCACATGCACGTATTAACGAAAATAGCTTGTTTTAAGGCCTTTTTTCTGCCTTTGTTTTGCCTGATTGCACGCACTTGCGCTTATACTTTTATGGAACAAAATTGTCTCTTTGGAAACCGCTTTTTGATAACGTGTTTCATTCTATAACAACAATAATTGTAGTACGTTTAAGTCATCTGGAGCTTGATGGGCGTATGTCAATCTAACCCTTAGTAACCAGACCACAGTGAACCTAGGGTTTACTCTAAACGGTCCAACGCACATTGTTTTCTAACCAGCTGAACCTTGGTTTGAAATTGAACATACAACTAGACCTTGATTTGAAATTGAACACAGGCACAGGCAAGGGATTGGCTGGAAGTGTCCTGTCAATAAAACGCATGTCAAAAGCCAGACTTCGCCAACAATACCAAGGTCCGCCTGACAACCGAAGGTCCGCCCATCGAGCTGCAGATGACTTAAACGTACTATAGTCCAATGGTTGTGGGTTTTGGCACGTGTCACTGCAATCATTGTTGCGCAAGTATTTTTTTCTGTGCGATAGAAGATTGGTTCATAATGAGTATGCTCAAGAGTGATTTTTCCTGTCGCAGAAGTATTTGTTTTCTGTGCGATAGAAGATTGGTTCATAATGAGTATGCTCAAGAGTGATTTTCTCTATCGCACAAGTATTTTTTCTGTGCGATAGAAAATTGGTTCACAATAAGTATGCTCAAGAGTGATTTTCTCTATCGCACAAGTATTTTTTCTGTGCAATAGAAGATTGGTTCATAATGAGTATGCTCAAGAGTGATTTTCTCTATCGCACAAGTATTTTTTTCTGTGCAATAGAAGATTGGTTCATAATGAGTATGCTCAAGAGTAATTTTCTCTATCGCACAAGTATTTTTTTCTGGGCAATAGAAGATTGGTTCATAATGAGTATGCTCAAGAGTGGTTTTCTCTATCGCACAAGTATTTTTTCTGTCCGACAGAAAATTGGTTCATTATGAATAAAAGATTGGTTCATAATGACTATGCTCAAGAGAGATTTTCTCTATCGCACAAGTATTTTTTTTCTGTGCGATAGAAGATTGGTTCATTATAGGTAATTTTAGCACCATTACGATTTACGATTACGATTACGTGTACGTTTTCAATTCGTAATCGTAATCGTGATTTCTTGTTGTCCGTTTTAGCAACACGTAAATTTCGTTACGTTTTCGACTAGATGGCGCTGACTAGAAAACTCAAAATGGCTGCATCCGACGACGATTTTTGCTTGTTGTCTGCTTTTTATGAAATTGATGATTATGAAACCTTTCTTCCAATATATGTTGCGTCAAGAAATGAAGAAGACAAAACGTATGACCCCGACTGGCCGTTAATGGATATAACAAAGTTCACCAGGTCGCAAATCATGGGCTACTTCAGGTTTGACGAGGAGGACATTGGTTGTTTGGTAGAAAAATTGGCGCTACCCAGTAAAATTATCCTTCCAAACAGGAACGCAATCAGTGCACAAGAAGGTCTCTGTATGGCCCTGAGAAGACTCTGTTTGTTTGAACTGCAGGAATTTTTTGGGCGGCCGGCATCAACTATTTCGCTCGCTGTGAATTCTATCATTGAAAATATATACGAGAACCACCAACACAGGCTAATTCAACTGGATCAACCATGGTTGGTCAGAAGGCTGCAGCAGTACGCAGATGCTTTGTTTGATAAAGGGGCACCTCTTACAAACTGTTTTGGTTTCATCGACGGCACCCTGCGACCAATCAGCCGCCCAAGTCGTTTCCAGCGAGTGTGCTACAACGGCCACAAGCGCGTTCATGCGCTTAAATACCAATCTGTTGTTGTGCCCGACGGAATGATTTTGTCCATGTACAGCCCAGTTGAAGGAAGAAGGCACGATTGTGCTCTGTTGCGCCTACATGTAAGTGGACTTCTACCAAGGCTGGAAGAAATGCCTCAACGAGACCGGCATGGCCGAAAGTTTTGTTTGTACGGAGACCCTGCATACCCTATTAGAGAGCAACTGATACCACCCTATCGTGGAGGAAATCTGACAGAACTGCAGGCACAATTTAACTCTAAAATGTCTAGTGTCCGTGAATGCGTGGAGTGGCAGTTCGGCAAGATTTTTAGCAAATTTGCATTCCTGGATTTCAAAAAAAACCTCAAGGTACTCCTCCAACCAGTTGCGAAATATTATCTCGTAGGTGCACTGTTGACAAATTGTCACACATGTATTTATGAATCGCAGACAGCCGATTACTTTAGACTGACGGCACCAACTGTAGATGAATATCTGGCTTAAAATAGACAGGCCACCATCGATGAGATAGTAACCAGGCTGATGAGGTGCTGCCATCCCGGGAGTTATGTCACATTATCTTGACTCTTGATGGCCAAAACTAATTTCATTTCAGCAGATCTGCCTACACCTGAACTGTAGTGTACAGTACTGAGAAATTGGGGGGGGGGGAGGGGGTTATCAGAAAGACTGAAAGTGGGACCCGATTAGTGTTGTGTTGCTGTACCGTACCACATATGTATGAACACCTCAGCCTGGAACCATTGGCCGTAATATGGCTATGGAACAAAAGCTTTTTTTTTCAAGGATTTGAGCATTTTTGTCTTCGAAATACTTATTCTTAATGAACATATTTTGTATATTTTGTTTCTGTATCACAGCTGCAGTCAGGCTCAACAATTCAACAAAAAAGTGCCACAAATGAAGAGATAAAGGAAATTATGAAAGAACATATCCGCTATGCTGATGAATGCTGGAAGCGAGCACCATCAGCTGCTGTGTGGTCATTAAATTGTGGGCACAAATATTATAGACCACATTCGCTGAACATGCTGACTGAATGTCATGAAAGTTGTTTCACAGGCTAGAGATTGATCCGTATCCTACTCCGCAACTTTGGCCTCCATTTTTTAAAAAAATTATGTCACATCAGTGGCAGCACCGATCGTGTTATAGGAAATCCCCATCTCCGTACTTTGCGAAGGGGCGGAGATTTCCGTCTCACTTTAGGCTATGCCATTAAAATGTGGCCAGTGATAAAAATAAGCCATAAAATTGATGAAAACATATTTGAATTTGCACTTTTTTTTAACCTTTTGAACATCGAACCCAATGCAGTAAACAAATTTGAATTATGTGACGACATGACTGAGGGGTGCTCCATCGATGGGCGGAGCTTATGCTAATTAACACCCAACACGTGGTTTTTGCACGTGGCATCTGTCATCGGTCTCTGGAGAGCATAAAAAGGGGGGAAAGGGTTTCGCCAGTCATATCCTGTTAGTGGGGAAACTACTATCATGGATCCGTTAGAGCTATTTAGTATGTTGAATGATCTTCAAAGATTGCTCAACAATTTGAGAGGACATAGGCTGTTGGCGACAGAGATGATGTGCGACAGACCGGGGATGTGGGCATGAGCGCACTCTCATCACAGACAACAGGGCCATTCCATCTCAAATGAGCCAGTGGCAGAAAAATTTTCCACCACTCCGACACAGATTTCCCCAATTTTTTTATATGTTGTTGGTAGCTATAAGAATACAAAAATCCCCAAGTTTGAGGGGTCAATTCCCATCGGTTGCTGAATGGCGGCCATCTTAAAATTTGGCCGCCGTGCGTCGCGACATGCCACACCACCTCTTCGGGAACACATTTTCCTTAATAACTCAGCCAAGGAACGTACTATCATGTTGAAAATTGGTGTATTTATGTAATTTTACCAAAAATATATAACACCAAAAATATACAACTCGAAAATCACCAATTTTCGGCATGTTCAACAGCACGTTGTGGCCGAACCATTGAACCGATTACTAATTTCTCTAGCAATATGGAAAGATGAGTTTTTTTCTAAACAATGACATCTGTTACAGCTTTCAATTCCAAGTATTAATTGAGATATAGCGCCCGAAAAGTGACCACTTCAAGCCCCCATTTCTCCTTGCGTACACCAGCCTTCCCGGGCGATATAGTTCATGTCCTCTGAGCAGATGGCGCTGACGATCAGCTTTTTCCATATTTGGAGTGAAGCCTCGTAACACAACCAATGAGAGTTGGCGATCTCGTTAGAGTGCCATCTTACGGCAAGCAAGTAAACTGATCGGTCGGGAAGGGGGCTGCACGAAATGCCGTAAACAAGCCTAAACAACCCATCTTTGGAACCCTGTATCTCACCTATTTCGGGGAATTGACTCGTCAGACAAGTCTCATGCGGTAGGAAAAGACTTCTATTTTCGATTAAGATATAGAAACCACAAGAAAATGCTGGGGTGATAGCGTTATTTGTTGAAAGAAAGTAGCTAGATTTGCAAGTTTCGAATATTTTTGGTCTTATATATTTTTGATTTTACCCATAGAATCAGATTATGCAGTCAGATTGGTGATATAAACAACAGTTACAGAGATAAAGACAAATATATATTCTGGGGGTACCCATCTTTGAACCCCCTGGACAATTCTTGACACACTTTATGGCACTACAACTTTGACAAGTTATTTCACATCACTTCATCTACAAAATATGTAAAAATGGGGATAGTGATATGCCCCAATACTGAGATATGACAAAAACTCAAAAAAACACCCATTTTTGCACATTTTGCACAAAATGGACAGAGAATATTGTACAGAAAAATGTACAGATCTGGTTAATTTAATCTAATCTTATCTTGTAAAGTGGATCACTCTATGCTGCATCATCCTAGTAGGCCTGCAGCATGCTTCAGTGGCATCCCGATGGATGATGTCTTATGATTTCGAGTGACTTCATTTAAATGGATGATGCAATCTGAAGTTTTAGTTGCTTCAAATAGCCATTGTCTCAATGACAACCAAAGCGGCAACACCTGAAATGGAGAAGTGCACGCTTGGAGTGGTCATCGGTTCACCATGTCACCTCGGTCATTATGTTCAAGAGAGTGGCCTTCTGAAACTAGCTGATCTTAGTCCCGATGAGAAAGATTTGCTTCTGATGAGGAGTCAGTGTCCTACAGATGTTATCGACCAAGCTGAGGCAACAGTGTGCCACCATCATAGAGCAACTTTCATAACTCATTTCTCCTTTTCGAAACGCAATACCTGTTGCAACCCATTCAATCTTCACAAGAAAAAGCGTGTGAAATCCAAAGCTAATCTATTACTGTTCCTGATTTCCGTTAATGTTAGTTTGCTTCCATATTAGTAAATCCGAAGTACCAGACAGTAAGTCATTTTAACTAGCCTGATAGCCTAGTGGTTGTCACGTCCGCTTAATAAGCGGCAGGTCCCGGGTTCGAATCAAGCCCGGGCCATATGGGATTTCATTCCCGGCTCTTCACGTCTGTCGCATGGGACAGTAAGCCTTGGTGCCTTGTACCTTGTGTCTTTGCAAGGGCAAGTAAAATACACCATCCAAGTGAGGAACATGAGTAGCTTACCAGGGCCAATAATGCTATAGCGTCGGCCCTGACGGGAAAATGAAATACAAATTTTAACTCAAGCACTGTTAACTGATGGTAAGTTTTACTACAATGGGTTATTTTCAGGAGTGTTATATGCAATAAACATTGAACAAGCAAGGGAGTTGAGCACCAGAACAGAGAAATCCGTTATTCCAGGGGAGCGTCTGTGCATCACTTGCAAGAAAGTGCTGTTCAATCCCACTCTTGAACCTGTTCAACCAGAGCCAGAATTAGAACCAGATCCTGACGAGACGAGACTAGACCAGGATGATTATGATGCCAATTTTCCTACTCCTCAGACTCACACTTCTGACTCCTTAAATTCAAGATTAACAGAGTTCAGCTGCTCACCAATGAACCTCCACGAAATTAAGAAGTCGTCAAGGGCTACGTATGGTAAAAGAAAGGTTAAACAGATAACAGATTCAGTTAGTACGAAAGTAGCCAAGGTTTTGGAAATTCCAGCATCAGACTTGGTTTCCTCAGTTCCAAGCCAGCCTCATTCTGAAAAATGCTCTGCATGTGATGACATTAGCTACGTCTACAGGGAGCATTTTAGCTCCAGTTAACCGTCTACACGGGGCCTTGTCTCGAGCTAAGTTGTCTCGAGACAACTTTGTCTCCGGTTAACTTGACCCCAGTAGGGTAGGAAGGTTAAGATAACCCGAGACAAAGTTGTCTCGAGACAGTTGTCGTGTAGACGCGCTCGCCTGTCTGTCTCGGGACAAAGGCCTATATTGGTTCCGTATTCATCAATGTGTGCATAAAAATACCGCATGAATGACGTAATGGAATGGACGTCACATGGCGCGTAGTGTTGAAAACACCGTCACGTCATGCATCTGTGTAGACGCTCCGTTACTTGTCTCGGGTTATTTTGTCTCGAGACAAAGTTGACCCGAGACAAATTAGTCTCTCGTGTAGACGTAGCTTATAACTACTTAGTAACAAGTTTGAAAGATAAAATGACAGGTTGCACTCGGAATGAAAAGGTTAAGCTGTTAACGTTAGCCCCACAAAGTTGGTCTATTGACAGGGTTGTGAATGAATTTGGTGTTAATCGTTACCTTGTAAAGAAGGCACGTGCTATAAAGAAAACTAAGGGTATTCTTGCTGAACCTGAAAGGAAACAGGGACATGGTCTGCCTGCCAATGTGGTAAAGTTAGTTCAGGACTTGATGAATTTTCCCGCCAGTGCCCTGGAAAAAAAGACTTTGTAACAATTCGTAACTCAGAAAATCAAAAGGTGCAAGTTCAGAAACGAATGTTGCTGATTAACTTGAATGAACTCTACACTGAATTTAAGAAACGACATGACGTTAAAGTTGGGCGTTCAAAGTTTTGTAGCCTTAGGCCTCCCTGGTGTGTCACAGTTGATGCACCAGGGATGCATTCTGTTTGTTTGTGTGAAATTCACCAGAACCTCAAGTTGATGGTTACTGCCTTGCCAGGTCCTGTGAATGATTATAAGTCGTTGTTAGCAAAGCTTGTTTGTTCCTTGGAATCTAGGGATTGCATGATACATAGGTGTGACAACTGCCCTGCAAAATCTGAACTGTCCGACCACCTTCTGTCTATTTTTGAACATGCCGACATGGACCCAGATGATCCAGTCCATTTTAAACAATGGACTCATGATGGGCACACTAAAATAAGTGATTTGACATTATCTGTGTCTGAGTTCATAAATGAGTTGTGTGATAAGTGTGAATCTTGTACCACACAATATGTAGCCGTAGTCTATGACATGAAATGGTACATCGCTTATATTGAAGAGAAATCTGAGGAGAGTGAAGACATTTTTGTAAATTTCATGCACCACTCAAATGGTACAAGTAGTTACTTATTCTGGCCACAAAGAAAAGAACATTGCTGGGTGCCATCAGTTCATGTTTTGACACAAGTCTGTGCCCACAGTTTCAGGTCGGAGTACTCGACGACAATACAGGTTGTCAGATGAAGATGCCCACAAAGTTGAGAAATGTTTTGAAAGATTCTGTTTGGAATTCACTAGTACTCACTAATTGCAGACTCTGGACATTTCAATTGACCAGTGCTCACAGTGGACTAATTTTTCATTACAGGTACTCAATTTATTTGGATAAGATGGAACGATCCACGAATGCACTCTACTTTTCAAGTTGCTGTACAGCCATGAATATTCATTTCTGGTGACAAAATAACAATAAACATGTGATAATTTGTAACCTGCCGCCATGCTTCAGCAATCCCAATGGTCAGAATCAGATCTTCATGTGCGAAGTGTGCATTCCTTAGTAGGCCTACAATTTGCATCTGTTTCGTGCAAAATGCGCAAAAATGGGTGTTTTTTTCTTTTTTGTCATATCTCAATATTGGGGCATATCACTATCCCCATTTTTACATATTTTTTAGATGAAGTGATGTGAAATACCTTGTCAAAGTTGCAGTGCAATAAAGTGTGTCAAGAATTGTCCAGGGGGGGGCGGGGGTTCAAACATGGGTACCCCCCAGAACAGATATTTGTCTATATCTCTGTAACTGCTGTTTATATCACAAATCTGACTGCAGATTCTGATTCTATGGGTAAAATTACATAAACACACCAATTTTCAACTTAATAGTATGTTTCTTGGCTGAGTTATTAAGGAAAATGTGTTCCCGAGAAGGCGGTGTAGTACGCCACGACATACCGGTACGGCAGGGCCAAATTTTAAGATGGCCGCCATTCAGTAACCGATCGGAATTGACCCCTCAAACTTAGGGATTTTCATTTTCTCATAGACACCAACAACATATAACAAGAGCTACGCATCAGCGTAGCATATGCTCCTGACTGCAAGTTTGTTGGTAGGTGGGTTGCCTTCAAGTGAAGGAATAAGGGAAACACAGGAAGCTTGGGAAAATAAGTTTTTATTAGAATAGAACAATATATGCATTTGGTGATGAATATTCATTTCTGGTTATTTCTGGTGACAAAATAACAATAAACATGTGATAATTTGTAACCTGCTGCCATGCTTCAGCAATCCCAATGGGCAAAATCAGATTTTCATGTGCGAAGTGTGCATTCCTTAGTACACTTTGCAGCTGTTTCGTGCAAAATGCGCAAAAATGGGTGTTTTTTCTTTTTTGTCATATCTCAATTTTGGGGCATATCACTATCCCCATTTTTACATATTTTGTAGATGAAGTGATGTGAAATAACTTGCCAAAGTTGCAGTGCCATAAATTGTGTCAAGAATTGTCCAGGGGGGTTCAAAGATGGGCACCCCCCAGAACAGATATTTGTCTATATCTCTGTAACTGTTGTATATATCACAAATCTGACTGCAGATTCGGATTCTATGGGTAAAATTACATAAATACACCAATTTTCAAATTGATAGTATGTTTCTTGGCTGAGTTATTAAGGAAAATGTGTTCCCGAGAAGGCGGTGTGGTACGCCACGACATACGGCCGGGCCAAATTTTAAGATGGCCGCCATTCAGCAACCGATCGGAACTGACCCCTCAAACTTGGGGATTTACATTTTCTCATAGACACCAACAACATATAAAAACATCAGTAAAATCTGTGATGGAGTGGTTCCGACCCCTGGCTCATTTGAGATGGAATGGCCCAGCAATGTCTTTCACCTTAGAAACTCGATTTCTATTTCATATTCTTTACTTGTATCTCCTTAATTTGTGACCCCTCGCATAACATAAAGTAGATGAAGTGATGTGAAATAACTTGTCAAAGTTGCAGTGCCATAAATTGTGTCAAGAATTGTCCAGGGGGGTTCAAAGATGGGTACCCCCCAGAACAGATATTTGTCTGTATCTCTGTAACTGTTGTTTATATCACAAATCTGACTGCAGATTCGGATTCTATGGGTAAAATTATATAAATACACCAATTTTCAACTTGATAGTATGTTTCTTGGCTGAGTTATTAAGGAAAATGTGTTCCCGAGAAGGCGGTGTGGTACGCCACGACATACGGCCGGGCCAAATTTTAAGATGGCCGCCATTCAGCAGCCGATCGGAACTGACCCCTCAAACTTGGGGATTTACATTTTCTCATAGACACCAACAACATATAAAAACATCAGTAAAATCTGTGATGGAGTGGTTCCGATCCCTGGCTCATTTGAGATGGAATGGCCCACGGTAGCTTCAGGAATTCTGATTCCGAAAGCAGATCTACAATTGATCGAAATCCAAAATCATATGCCCGAACCGTACGCCATTGCTGACCACACACACGTGAGGACGAACGACGAAAATCACCGGACTACAATCGACGTACTTCGTTCGTTTCACCTCATTAGGGAGTTTTCGCAAATCTGACGAAAAACGAAGTACGAAATACGAAATTGGACGTCATATCCATGACGTAATGTATTTCAGGAAATGAGCTATCTCATGTTAGTCCTCCTTCCTATTTAAGGTTCGTAGAATCTCAATCAAACTTCAACTTCCAGGTAAGTCTCGTTTAATTTTCAATTTGTCGAAAATATGGTCCATTTAAAACTGCTCTGTAGCTCGGTTATTTCTGAGTGCATACAACTGCGGGAGGTGTCATTTTTTCGTAATGATCTTCTCTACACAATGATCCTTCACAAATTAAGATCCCTTCAGTTACAGGGTCACCAGAGGCAAATTAGTAAACTCACTTTTGGCACATATTTGGAGTTGTACATTCTTGGTACTTATATATTCTTGGTAACGTGTAAGGGACGGTTGCCGCTGTGTCTTAAGTGTGACACTATTCGTCACACCCGGGCACAATGTTCTAATCGTGCTCCATCCTCGTATGCAAATGCAGTGTCAAGGTACTCTACCAACGAGGTCCCGGTCAGGAGCCATATGGGCCACGTTAACGTGAACCCCGGTGAGGATGAGACGTCTGATGTCGAGTCTACCGGTCCCATCGATGGTGATGAGGTACTGGTGACGCCGCTGCAATCATAATACCACATGTCCAAGATGGCAGATTAATGCAGCGCCTCATATCGGCAATGTTTTATTACTATATTTTCAACCTCGACCGCAGCGTCGGCTC
This sequence comes from Notospermus geniculatus, assembly GCA_002633025.1. NCBI lineage: Eukaryota > Metazoa > Nemertea > Pilidiophora > Heteronemertea > Lineidae > Notospermus > Notospermus geniculatus. Next base: position 108,737 of record NMRB01000777.1, on the reverse strand, counting down.
CATGTTGTAGTGTATCTAAGGACGCCTGAGAAGTTACAGACCAAAATCGATCAAAACGAAGGAAAAATCTGCTATTTGTATATGTAACCTTTTGGTCTGCGGATGATCCCAAATAGCGCGGGAAATTGTTGGGGCGAGGTTGGCAGAGCGAAGTGGTGTCGGTTTTTAATAGAGGGAGCATTTCTAATCCATGGGTCTCGACAATAGAAGGAGGAATTATGGGACAGGGCCCCAGTTGCCATCTTGAATTATTAGGGCCTATGTTTGGAAGATCTTTTTGGACCGACAGCGTATTGATCATTGATTTATTGCGATCACTAAGACGATCGGCGGTATCAATAATTAGTCGGTTTGAATCACTTTATGCCGCCTGCCATGTAGCTAGTAGTTTAGGCGCATCCGGCTTTTGGAAGTTACTTTTATTGAGCAATGTTTACATAAAATGCACGTCATGCACTGCACAATGTACTGTAAGTGTACTGCGGGGGCACTGATGGTTGGGCCCTTTCCGCCTGGCTGGCTTCCAACGTGGCGGCTGCGATAAGGCCTATTCACAAGTACAAGTGCAACATACAGGTGACAGAACAAAACTATGTACACAACAGTGGATTTTTTGGGTACATGGGTTCATCTGCTGGTTTTCTAGCACTTCGTGCATCATCTGCGCATCATCTATCATCTGCCGTCGCACATGAGCAACGTAACATATGGTATCTCCACGTTTCCATCCAGTTAACCTCATTACCCGTGATGGGGAAATCGTACGGTATTTAACTAGTGCCATTGGTCTCAACCGGGGGTCTCAACAAGAGTGGTACTAACAACGAGCTGCCAAAAAACCACAAGTCTTAGGCGAGTTTCAACACTGAGAAAATTCACTATTCTGAGAGTAATGTGTGGCAAAATTTATGTAGAAGTTTGAATTCTGGGAAATAGCGAAAGTACTCACGTGGAAAGTACTCACGAGAATTAATTACAACACAGACGTTTGCAAGTTCTGGCATACGTTTGTCTGGAGGCGTTTGTCTCTGTACAACGGAGACACAACATACATAAAACCTCTAGTAATTCTCCCACACTGCCTGCTGTTGAACAGTGTGGTCTGGTCTGCTGATCTGATCTGCCCTAAAAGCTCACAAGCTACCAATAAAACCCTAAAACAGTTTAAGTGGGTTTATGTAATAGGCAGGAAAGCAGGGGCTTATCCAACACAAAGGCAGGTGGCAGGTCATGCTCACTCAAGCCAAAAAGTCATCAAAACTGTATTGACCCTTTCATACGAAGTACCCTATTTTGTGTTCGGCTACAATGTGTGTCATTTATGTAAAAATTGTGTTCTGTATATGAGTCACTTGGTTCAGTCGGCTGGTTTCGTTTGAATTGCGTTTATTTATTCATTAATATTTTGAATAAGTTCATTATGATTCTATTCTTGCATTCAGTTTTCCTCTATGTGGAGTGGCGCCAGGCTGTTGTGGCGCTTTGATGCCAGAAGCCTGGCAATGCTCCATGGTTTATTTCGTTACCTTGTATTATAATTACAATTTTCCGTTACGGGCTATGTGCAATAAAATACACACTTTTTATGAAAAAAAACAACAGAAAACGTCTGTAAGAATGGCGTCGTATGCCGGCGCAGCGGCCGAATATAGTGAAGCACCAATAGACGAGAGTTACTCTCCAGTTGTGTTGGCAAAATTTGAGAGACCTACCTCTTTTTTTTTAAATGTGGAGAGGATGAAAGGCCAGAATGTTCTGCTGCCAGTGTCATCAAAGCGTTGCTTGCTACGGGAATCTTGGTAACGCACATTCAATCTGTACAAAAAATGGCCAAACGAGAATTCGTGGTTACCTTCAAAAAAGGTGCAAAGTCCAAGAATGTGTGAAAATTGCTTTAAATACCTTATTCAGTTTTCAATAATTCCAATACGTTCATTACTCTGTCTAGCTGTGTGATTTACCGGTAGTTTGCTTTCATAAGTTTCGTGTATACCTTCTTCACATTCTCTACATTTAGTTGACGCCCGTATCCTTATTATTTATGTAAAAGTAATTTCGTAAAAGTAATTTTGTTTGTTTCATTTTCTTAGGCTCCCGTTCCATAGAGTTCACGTTTTCACGATTTTTGCACGGTTTACGCATGAATTGTCATGTTTCACGGGTGAACCCAAGATTGGGCAATGTATTTCTTATGATGCGGGTTCCATAGGCGTCATTTTTCTACCTTCGGACAAGTACGATTCACTTCATCCGTGAATAAATGAAAATCACCCGTGACTCGAGGAATGAACATGCTTATTCTTTTGGGCGTGAATTCTATGGAACCAACCCTCTAAATGAAAGATCGTGAAAAATGAAACGGGAAAAGTGAAAAGTGACTTTTTGACTTTTGTCATTCAGTGTATAGAAACAAGAAAGACGTTGTGCTTAATGGTTTTTATTCAGGCTCTTTACAATGTCAGAATGTCACTGGAATCTGTAGAAATTCAATCTCTAATTCAGAATTCCATGGCTAATGATTCAAATGATGTAAATCAGCTGACTGAAGAATTTATTAATATCATGTCACTAGCAGGTAATAAATCTCTGAGAATTAGGAATGCCCATAAGCGAAGGAAGAATAGCCACCATCATAGCAGAAAGCAAAATGCATGGTTCAATAGTAGTTTGGAAATATTGAAAAGAGACGTCAATAACCTTGGAAGAAGGCTAACGAATGACCCGAAAAATCATGCTCTTCGCACTTTGTACTTTGCATCTCTGAAGAGATTCAAAAAGGCAGTAAAAGCTGCAAAGCAGGGTTATCGACAAGAATTCTTGGAAAGAATTAATGTTGCCAGTGAAGAAAATAACCCTCTCTTTTTGAAAATACTTAAAGAAATGGATAACTGCCCAAACACAGCCAAAGGTAAACACATACCGATTGGCACATGGTATTCCTACTTCTCAAAACTGTTAGTAAAAGACAATGCATGTTCCGATGTAGACAGTACCAGATTCCAAAGGAAAAATTATTGAAACCCAATGGAAGTCTGGACTATAGGATATCCTACAGGGAGGTTAAAGAGGCTGTGAAAAAACTATCCAGTGGTAAAGCATGTGGGGAGGACCTCATTTCAAATGAAATGCTGAAATGTTCATGCTCATTTATCGGCCTTGAACTCAATACGTCATTGCCGCGAATGATCATGGGCGCAGCCATATTGAAAATGACGGAGATTTCCTACCTCCACAGAAAGGAGAGCCGGCGATTCAGATATTGGCGCGGTTATCATGATGCAGTGTAAATGGGGTAAAATGCTCTTCCTGAGGCGGGCCTGGCCCGGGTCGAGCACGGCACGGTTCGTCCAGGCCAAAATTCTGCGTAGTGTAAAAACGGCTATTGACTTTCGTAAGGCCTTCGATATGGTAGACAGAAGGATTCTCTTAACTAAACTACTGGAAAAGGGTGTAAATGGCAAATTCTTTAAAATCATTGAATCCATGTATGATCACACAAGGTATGGAGTTAAATCATCCTCTGTCTTATCCGAGACCATTCATAGTAATATTGGTATTAAGCAAGGGGATAATTTAAGCCCCTTGCTTTTTGACATTTTTATTGATGACATATGCAACATGTTTGATGACCAGTGTGATCCGGTTAGTTTCGGTGATCTCCTGTTCAACTGCCTCCTATATGCTGATGATCTGCTCCTCGTGTCAGAGTCTGAAAAAGGGATCCAAGAATGCCTCAACAGATTGTATAATTTTTGTATAGAATCACGCATGGAGGTCAATCTTCAGAAAAGCAAAATCTTGGTTTTCAGCCCTTCTGGTAGAGCGAAACCTACCACTAATCTGACATTGAATAATGAAACCATAGAGGTAGTTCACAGTTACAAATACCTTGGAATCACCTTCACCAGCAATGGTAACTACTCTATGAACATCAAAGAGTTATATGACAAAGCGTCAAGGGTATATTTTTAAAATAAGGTCGCAAATTATGATCAAGCTGTTTAACTCCCTAGAAAGGCCCATACTATTGTACGGAGGTGAGGTTTGGGGTGCCAGCTATTTGAATATTCTCAACGATCCAAAGTCAAACAAAATGGACAAGTACCCTTATCAAATGTTACAGAACAAACTCTGTAAACATATTCTGAGGGCAAATAGGTGTACCTCCAACCTCGCCTCCAGGGCTGAACTAGGAGTTTACCCCCTATTGTACGATATTCTGAAAATCACCCTGAACCACTGGACGTGGATCCGATCATTGCCTGATGACAGAATTCTGAAACAGGCATATCTCTGGGAAACCCAGCAGGTACAAAATGGACATTCTGACAATTCCTGGGTTTCACATGTTAAAAAACTTGTGACCAATGCCGGTCTGTCAACCACCTGGGATGATCATGCCAAAGATATCAATGTCAATACAAATGCGGCAATCCTCAACTTCTACTCCAGTAAATACGATACCTCAATCCCTCAGGAAATTCCACTCTATCCCAAATTCAGGACGTTTAATCATTTCTTCAATGGTAATGAATTACAATTCTACCTAAGACAATAGCATAAGAAAATCGTATCATCTAATCTCCAGACTACGACTTAGTAGTCATAAACTTCAAATTGAAACAGGTAGATACATCAAACAAAAGCCTGAGGAGAGGATGTGTCCGGTATGCAAATCTGGAGTAGAGGATGAGGTGCACTTAAACTCGAGTGCTCTAAATACAATGCTCAAAGGGTTAATTATCTAGATTCTATAGAGAAAATTGTATGTTCGGATTGCTCAAATTTTAATAGTATGTCGAGCCTAGATAGATTAGCATCCATCCTTAATAATAACTCCGAAAACAGTCAGGTCCTACGGAAAACTGTGTGCTATCTAAAATCTTTATGGGATTTAAGAACAACATTCCTATTATAACGTCATGGGCAAAGACTCTGTATTGTATTCGCCATTACATGAGTATGCAGCTATGCTGCTTCTTGGTTTCTTACCAGACCAAACTTTATGTAAATCACAAATTCAATTTCTGTTTGTAATTAGAAAAATTCGTACTTGTTGTATGGCTGTGTAGTTCCTATTCATATTTTGTACATAAATACCCCCCCCCCCTTTTATTGTAAACTTTTCGATATTGTTGCCAAAGTACTTGATGTACATTTAGTGCAAATAAACTTATTATCTATATTATAATACGCTAAGCCGGAATTTTGTCCGGCGCCGCACTGCGTCTGTGATGCTTCGATTCGGCTCAGATTTGGCAGGTGATTTCGTCTTGATATGTATTTGTGCATAGTGAAGCGATTTTTCCATTAAAACTTCGCAGAATTATGTTTTAACGGGTTTTTGGTCGTTACCAAGGATTTGAGAGTTTAATATGACGTCACGATAACTATGACGTCATACATGTAGGATGACGTCACGCTGAGGAGTCCGTGCAGACGATGTGCTGCGAGGCAGACGATCGAGGTGTTTACGTCATCGACCAAAGACCGACGTTACGTAACATCAACAAAGTTAGCGATACACTCATAACACAAAAACCAATCCTACACTCTACTGCCTTTTCAAACCCGTGATTTTCACGGGTTACGGCTAGTTTTTATTATTATTACCAAAAAATTCCAAATCTTCGTCGTCACTGAGCTAACTGCAGTTGAAGACGTAATTTTATCTTAGTGGTCGGAGTTACTACGCACAACAGTGATGCAACGATCTGTGTACCTGTCATTTCAGTGTAGACCATGTAGACTCGGGACCCAGTCGTTGTGTCGCTCCGGCCGCCGCGCTACACTCCACAAACGACTGGGAAAGCAAGCTGCAAAATCAGCGGCAAGCGTACCGACAACAACAACGGATATGAATGAGTTCAGCCAATCAGAAACTGCGACTTGAACGGCCGTCGGCTGCTCGTTGCGAGATGCCAAATCAGCTGATTATCGGAACTTTCTTCGAGGCCAAGGACGGTATCCTGATACCTAAGTTCGATGCTGTGTGCGATAAGCAGTACTTACGGATTCATCAATATCCTGCTAGTGACGTTGAAAGGTTTCTGGACGGGCGAGAGGATCTGGTAAATTACATCATCCACAGAAATAACAACCAATCAAAAGTGTGCCAGATTTTCCCTAGTAGATTGCTTTCGGGCAATTTCATTCGTCGAGATGGGCGTTGTTGTTGTCGGTATGCTAGCCGCTGATTTTGCAGCTTGCTTTCCCAGTCGTTTGTGGAGTGTAGCGCGGCGGCCGGAGCGACACAACGACTGGGTCCCGAGTCTATTTCAGTGTGACTTGAACTTCTTTGTACAGAGTCACTTGTTCCATGTGTCTTTATGACTATGGTTATTTGGGAAGGTTAGCTCCTTCCTATTTTGGTACTGAGCCACTATCGGCCTACGTGTTCGGCTATGGCGAGTGATAAAGAAAGTGATGGTGACGAAGCCCACGTAGACGACAATGATAGCCAGGTGGTAGTAGACGTAGAAAATTTAGTTAGGGATGATCAGCTCAGTGACGACGAAGATTTGCAGTTTTTTAATGAACAGCTTAAATAAAAATCATAATACAACGTCTTTCTTGTTTCTTATGAGGGTAGGCGTTCGGAGTGACCTGATAGACCAGGGCGTGAGCGAACCGAAGCAGCGCCTTTTGCTTCAAGGCCAATTCATTCATACTTGCTCGCGGACCGTCAAATGCATGGAACTGATCGCAGGTTTCCAAGACGTGAATGTGCACACACATTGAAATTGATCATAGTCCGCCCGTGGTGCGCTTTGCGCTTGTCTTTTGTCACTGGCCTTTGTGTCCCCCCAATACTTGCACCCCATCAAAATCACATGCCCAGTGTCGCATGTTTGAAATACAGGCCTACACATTGACAAAGTTGCTCTCGCTTAATTTGCCCATCCACGAGAGAGTTTTCTCGCAGAAGTTGGCTCACAATGGGCAATTCACCATTATTTGTTTCCACACGGCTTACGCTTATGGCAAGCGGATTGTCCAGTTATTCAAAAAACCTATATTTTCTCCAAAAATACTGCTTTTATTGAAGAAAACCAGTTTTTTAAGCATAAATGTAGGTTTTTTGGCTATTTGTCCGGTTATTGCCGAAAAACTAACATTTTTGGACAAAAAACTAAGTTTTATGCTGATGATTGAAAAACTTAGTTTTATTGCAAAAAAACAGGTTTTTTGTAAAAATATAAGATTTATTGCAAAAAAACAGTTTTTTTTGCGCAAAAAACCTATATTTTCTCCACAAAAAAACTAAGTTTTATGAGCATAAAACTAAGTTTTATTGCAAAAATATAGGTTTTTTGAATAACTGGACAATCCGCTTGCCATATACGCTGACACCAATGACATAAACAACTGCTCATAGTTGAGTTGCCCATAGAGAGCCAACTTGCGGGAGAAAACTATCCCGTGGGTGGCCGCCCTAAGGTTTGGTTCATACTCCCTCCGGATTTTACGCCGACTATGATCAATTTCAATGTGTGTGCGCATTCTCGCCTTGGAAACCTGCGATCAGTTTCATGCGCTTGATTTTCCGCGTATGAATTGGCCGTTACAATGATGAATATCTTTAAAGGCCTGTTTCACTACCGACAGAAAAATTCATCGCACAAAGGGGCACAATGCCGAATCCACGATCGATTGACTTCTCATAATACCAGTAGTAAGCGTGTCATTCGATAAGCGACAGGTATCAGCTCGTTGGTCCTTTCAGGCCTGGTCACCATGACTATTGTTACGACAACTGACATCTTTGTTATCTTTGTTGGACTTAGAAAATTTCAGAAACGAGCCAGGGATTGACGGCGAGGTATGCGGACAACTACTGTATGTTTTACTTTTCACACTGATTGTTTGAGATTTCGTTTACTGAAAGTTTAAAATTTTTGCACAATGTTTTATTACTTGATTTATTCAGATTATGGCTGCGCGGTTTATATTCAAATTTTCTGTAGCACAATGTTTTATTTAAATGTTTTAGTTAATGATTTAGTTTAATGTTTTAAAAATCAAAATTAAATTTTTTTATTTATTCACCTGTTGCGTGAATTCATCTACAATAATTTATCTGTATATATGAATAAACAGGGTGGAATCCCACCCCGTTAAATACCAGTATCTGTTCTCTTTTTTCGGATTTTCCTTTTTTATCAATAGGGCTGTTGGCCCTATTGGGCCCCGGTACATCGATCGAGACTCGCTAGAGTCGACGGTTCGGATCTCGTGTGTGGGTGGGTTCGTCATCCGAAGAGAGGTGGTGGACTTGCTGAGTTTTTGTGACGTTCCTCTTCGTTCATTGATTGGTTTGTGTCAGAGGGAGAAGAGAACGGATTACTACGCCGTTTTCGATAATGGTGATGACGCTGATTACCTGGCATCACTTGTTTCTGAGGCATTTCGTCGGAAAACATTCACATTCACCACAATTTCCAAGGAACGGATGCAGCTGAGATTCCATTGGTTACCGCTCTACGTACGGAACGAATACCTCAGTTCTTTGTTTCTCAACATTGGAGACGTGATTGACGTGAGATGTGAGGTGGTCTCCGTCGGGAATTTGTCTGTTCGTACTGGCGTGAATTATGTGAATCTGCTCCTTGTTTTCATTCAGTTAACGCCCGTAACTCCATGTAAATAAGTAATTATGTTTGTGTCCTTTTTGTAAATAAGTCGTTCGGCTCTGTATCTTCTGTTAAAGTAATTCTTTTGTTTAGTTTCTCCCGCTTATCTTGCTGTTCGCAATGTTTAATTTAGTTTCAATGAGCTTTAACTCAGTTTGTAATTATCACATGTTATTTTCCATTACGTGGAATAAACACACACTCTTTATGAAAAAAAAGTATATGTTATTCGAGTATTAGTGGAGTACAGGCGCTACATTGTTTCAACAGCTAATATTTTGGGAATCCCATGGATTAAAAAACGGGCAAGCGGGGAGACTTTGTCGCCAAAAATTATTGAAAAAATTGAAGCTACTATCAAAAGATGGGAAGGAAGGCGTCTGTCCTTCACCGGGAACATTCTCGTTTTAAATTCAATTTTATTGTCAAAACTGTAGTATGGGGCGAGAGTTGTATCTCTCTCTTTAAAAATGGCAAAAAGGTTCGAACGCATCATTTTCAAATTCCTTTGGAGCGGAAAAATAGAAACAATTAAAAGAACAAGTCTGGTTAGAGATATCAACGATGGAGGGATAGGAATGACACATGTGCTCTGTAGATGCCGTGCCCTATTCATGGAAAAGTTGAAACAACTGTTGACAGTGGAAAGCAGAAAGATAACACAGCCATGGATAGGGCATGGTATCTACAGGGCCGGCCTATCGCTTCGACATTCCTGTCCCCTCATCGCAAGCAATAGTTTTGTCCATAACATCGCGAGTGCAGATGGCGTGTGGCAGGAAATCCTCAGATTGTGTCGGGTAAATAAAATCAAATTAGGAAGAAACGAATGGGAGAATATTTCAACACGTAAAGTATATGACAAGATACAGAATGGCACAAAATTGACACAGAAAATGATAATAAGCAAGAAGTCAATCTCCAGAATTCACGAATTTTCGACCCCAACCGGGGTCTTTTTCAAGTGGAACTTTACAATCTGAAACTCTAGAAAAGACTCTTCTAGAGTTTTTTCTAGAGTTTCAAAAGAAAAGTCTTTTCTAGAGTTTCAGATTGTAAAGTTCCACTTGAAAAAGACCCCGGTTGGGGTCGAAAATTCGTGAATTCTGGAGATTGACTTCTTGCTTATTAAAATATATGACGACCTTGTAAAACAAGAAATTAAAGTGCCACACACCGTCTGCACTAAAGTTTTTAACAAAGATTTTGATAAAATTTGGAAAAACATATGGTCAAACAGTATCTTAACGAATAAAGAAAAGGAACTATACTTCAAGCTTGCTCACGGCGCTGTGCCAGTGAAAGCCCTTTTGAATGGATTTCCACTGGTACAGACCTATTACACGTTATGTAATGATAAGATCCCTGAGAGTATTGATCATGTGGATAAATAGGTGGCGCTGAGGCTAATGGCCGCCCTTCGAGTTTCGTGATGAAAATCGATCATTAAATCAAGAATTACTGCAGCATTAGTGGTCAAGGGAGTCGTAAACCACGCCAAAATGAAAGGTGAAGCATCGAGGCACCTAGAGGTGCTTGGTTTATCGGGAGATGCCACTTGTGAGGACATTAAACGTGAATACAAAGTATTGGCGCGAAAATGGCACCCCGACAAAAATGGCGGTTCAGTCGAAAGCAAAGAAAAATTTCAAACGATCAACGAGGCTTTTGTCAACCTTGAACTGTTATTAAATAAGGAAAAGGAAAAGGAGATAAATTCAATAATAAATGACATTAAGGTAAAATCCGACTGTCTGGTTCTGAAGCTAGAGAAGGAGCACGTTGAAGAATGGATAGATTTATGTACATCTATGTATGGCAACTCAACAAATCAAGGGGACAATGGATTGCACTTTCAAACAACCTTCAACTACGAAGGAGGAGACAAAAGGAATTTGCTTAGTGATCCAATTATGTCAGACTGGCCTTGTACAATACACGTGACAGTTTATAGGTCCACATCGAGTGCATTAATCCAAGGTAACTCGTATGGTGTATGGCACTTGGATCATCTCCCCCATATGGTAGGATCTCTGGTGCATGGCCGTCCCATCCCTGACGATATCCCTGGAGTAGGCCTACAGAACAAAGGCAACAATACACAGGATAGACCTACTGATATCTCACCAACCAAGATAGAAAATCCTGCCCAGATCGTTGGTGGATCGTGTAAACAGTGTTCGGATAATGATACCATAGACATGATTCAGTGTTCATACTGTAGACAGTGGTTACATTATACATGCACAAAACTGAACCCGACAGATGATTTGAAACCTTTCATCGAAAACAAGCGTAAAAATTCAAGTGCATAACATGTCAACTGAAAGCGAAAGCAGGGAAGAAAGCGGAACAAGTGGCTGAAAATGAGACCGTGGCTGGGATCTGTGCTGATTTGACCAATAATGTCAAAAAACTATCGGATTGCGTATTCAATCTTGAGAAACGGACAACATGGAAACGCAGATTATCACAGTGATCTCCAACAATCCACAGTCTAAAATTGCAGGAGCCAATGGCAGTGACTTTGGGCAGCTGAAAGACATGGTTGAGTCGATAAGACAACAGTTAAGTCCTGACCAAGAGATCACAACCCTCAAGGAAAAAATAAAACAAATGTCGGAGGAGAATGCAATGCCAAAAGCATCTGTGAATATAAAGAGAGACGAGACCCAAAGCGTGAAAAACAAAAATGGTTCCTTAATCAAATCGCTTAACGATGCCAAAATACAGTTTGCCTCATTCCAAGCTGATCAGGATCGTGCACAGAATCGAGAACTCGAGTTGACTGAGATGAACGACCAGCTGAAACATGAACTGGCCCTCCACAGCAAAGAAAACAGCACCCTCAAGGACACAATAAGGGACCTTGAAGAAAGTCTTAAAGAGGCATGGGAAAATGGAACGGATGGATTCCGAGAGGTATCCCATAAAAAATCCACTCGAACGCAGGAAAACAACTCAACACAACATACCAAGGAAGAGACCACTTCTCATCGTACCCTGACTGAAAAACCAAAAATTGATGAACGTCGCCGAAAACCCAAACACCTAGTCTTAACCAGTTCACTGGGAAAAGGTCTGGACAAGGACAAAATTCAAATAAATGACTCAATGGAGGTCAAAATCTGTGCCATGTCAGGTGCGAAAATCGAGGAAATGACTGACTTTCTCTATAAAAAAACAAGGAGATATTCGAATCCATAATCGTCATGGGGGGATCTAACAACGTTTCAAAAGGTGACTCCACAGATTCAATCATGCAGAAAGTAAAGTCTATGATCTGGAATCAGTAGTGCAGAAAACACATGACCAGGCCGATCTCATCTTCTGCGAGCTTCCACCCAGGCTTGACGACCCATACTTGAACCGAGAGGTCATAGATCTGAACAAGAAATTACGAGAATTCTGTCTGGAACACGAAAAACACTTCATCGAAAACCAGATTCGTCCAGTGGAAAATCGATTCCAGAGGGATGGACTCCACCTCTCTAAGTTCGGAACGGCCATTCTGGCAAAATCCTTGAAAGCTACATTACGATGGTATGCCCCAGACCGGTGGATCAAGGACAGTGAAGTGGATAACATGGACAAAAGATCTTTCGATGATAAACGCCAATGGAGGAGCAACCAAGAGAAACCAAGAAAAAAATGGCAGGGACATTCGTACCGGAAACAAACTGCTGTCGAAACCCTTGCATCAATCCTCAATCAAATGATGCACAGTCACTGACAATGCCCAAGTATAAGACCCTTGAAAACTGGACTCTTTACAATGTAGGGTGAACGTTCTAGTCAAAGATCTCTTAAGACAATATGATGTGTTAGTGAATTTGACTCTATTCAGGAATTGGTACCTAATACTAGTGGGACTTCTGAGACCCACCTTTGCTGCAGTTCACTTGATCTATTGAGGTTTTAGTTATGAGTTATCTCACAAAGTATGCAAGTTGTAAACACAATCACATGTACCCAAATAACAAAATGTTAAGAATCAGCCATTGGAACATAAATGGTTCGCAATCAAAATTGGGATCTAAATACCAAGATCCGATTTTTGTCAAAGAAGTAGAAAAAAATGACATTGTACTGTTAACTGAAACCCATGCTATATCACAGAATTCTATTGCATTAGATGGTTTTCAGGCATTTCAAACAAACAGACCGAAACACATAAATGCTAAAAGGGGATCCGGAGGGGTTGCTATACTGGTAAAAAACCATCTAAAGAAAAGGGTGTCTTTCATACCCAGTTCAAACTGTAATATGGCTTGGGTTCACCTAAAGAGTCAATTTGACTCTACATATACATCTACAATTAATGCAAAAGATGATATGTACATTGGTGTAGTATACAACAGTCCCAGTAACTCATCGTATCGACAGTCAAACAGAAATGATTTATGGGATACCCTAGAAAATGAAGTAAAAGGATACTCAAAGTCAGGCCGAGTTTTACTGATGGGTGACTTTACCACAAGAACTAGTAACCGTCCTGACTTCATTACTGATGATGATGATTCATTTGTTGTAATGCCTGGCCAATATATACCAGATGATCAATTGGGAGCGGTACAGCTCCATCGTAATAATAGAGATTCAGTGGTAGGCCCTACATCAGATGTTGACAAACTACTTGAACTTTGTAAAACGACAGGCCTAAAAATTATCAATGGAAGAATTTTGGGTGATACATGCGGTAATTACACATGTCATAAATATAACGGTAGTAGTGCCCTAGACCTAGGTATAGCTCATCATAGCCTGTTTAAGGATATTGCATATTTTACTGTAAATAATTTTTTAGAAGACCTTAGTGATCATTGTTTGATCTCTGTTGGAATCCAGGTAAAAGAACTCAAAGAATATGGCAAAGTCTACATATAAGTCAAAGGATACAAATGTAACTGAACCGGTGAATGAGAAAGCTCCGATTACTTTCAAATGGGATGATGAAATAGCATCACACTTTAAAGATGCACTTGATGATGAGATATTCCAGCATAAAATTGCTAACCTCCTATCACTACCAAACAATGAAGATGTCAATGTGCAAATTGAGAATCTAAATGATGTTTTATTATATGCTATAACCAAATCATCTCCTAAACAAATAACCAAACTAAAACAAAAGAAGAAAATGAACAAACCCCAACGAAAGAAATGGTTTGATCAGTCATGCATCAAACTTAGAGAACATTTAAACACGGTTGGTAAATGTTTAATTAAGAGCCCAAGGGCCCAATTATTAGAGGTGAATTTTTCAAGGTGATGAAACTATATAAGAAAATGATTAAAAAGAAAAAGGCAGATGCTAAACAAATGCTATTAAATAAACTCGAAGACATGTCCCATAACAATCCAAAACTTGGGCATTAGTTGAGGAACTTCGTAACTTTAACATAGACCAAAAATCAAACAGTCCTAATGGAAACTCTATTCCACCGGAGGATTGGATTGAGCACTACAATAGACTCCTCTCCAAAATTCCTCCGGATCCTACCGATGACCTAATGAGAGAGTTCAATGATATGAAATCCGAACCTTTCTTCTCGAATCTAGATTTCAAAATAACCACAGACGAAGTAGCAAAAGCTGTTAATAAATTAAAAAACGGGAAGGCTGCCGGTCCAGATAGAATTAGGAACGAGATGATGAAGTCCAGCCTTAAACAAATGTTGCCAGTGTATGTAAAAATCTTCAACTCTGTACTGTCGTCTGGCAACTACTCGAAATGCTGGTCATATGGGTATATAACAAATATTTTTAAAGATGGGGATACCTCTGACCCTGGAAACTATAGGGGAATCACAGTTAACAGCTGCATTGCTAAAGTATTTAGTTCAATCCTGGATAATAGACTGGAATCATACTTAGAAGAACACAGAATCATGAATGAATGCCAGATAGGATTTAGACAAAAAGCGAGAACATCAGACCATATGTTCATTATCAGGACACTGTATGAGAAATATGTCAGAATGAAACATAAACCCCTGTTTATATGCTTTGTAGACTTCAAAAAAGCATATGACAGCGTATGGCACTTTGGACTTATGTACAAGCTGTTGAAATATAATATTCGGGGCAAATCTTATAATATTATAGAGGACATGTATAAGCAATGCCAAGTTAAGGTTAAAACTGAGGAGGATCTTATCGGTCCCATAAATGTAACTACAGGAGTGAAACAAGGAGACATACTAAGTCCTAAATTATTTAACTTGTTTATCAATGATCTACCAAATCACATCCCAATTGATAACGACACGCCCTGTCTAAAAGATCAGCACATTAAGTGCCTGCTCTATGCGGATGACCTTGTCCTACTATCATTATCTAGTAAAGGTCTCAAGAACGCAATTAACAAATTGACAGAATATTGCTCAAAGTGGCACTTGCAGATAAATATCAAAAAGACGAAAGTATTAAAATTGTCTGGCAATGGCCATAAATGTAAGGAGACCTTTTATTTCAACAACAAGGAAATTAAAAATGTATCCAGTTATAAATACTTGGGAATTTTATTTACATCATCAGGCTCTTTCACACAGGCTGAAGCAAATATAACCCTGAGAGCCAAAAAGCCTTGTTTAAACTAAAGTCTGATATAGGAAGAAACCTTAATCCAGCCATCAGCCTAAAATTATTTGACCAACTCATTAAACCGATATTACTGTATGGCTCTGAGATCTGGGGACTCAGTAACATAAATAAGAAAACACTAGAACAAATGATGCTATCA
The DNA here is from genome assembly GCA_002633025.1 of Notospermus geniculatus. NCBI lineage: Eukaryota > Metazoa > Nemertea > Pilidiophora > Heteronemertea > Lineidae > Notospermus > Notospermus geniculatus. The sequence goes on along the minus strand of NMRB01000777.1, from coordinate 93,359 downwards.
AGTCGAGCTGAACAGGTTAACCTATTATACTGTAAATTTATTCTAGGGGTCAATAAAACAGCAAGTAACATCGCTGTCCGGGGTGAATTAGGAAGACTCCCAATTGGTATTGACATCATTATCAGGGCTTGACATAAGCCAAGGCCATTTTCCAAAACACCCTTGCTGGCCCTCTATTCTAATCCAAAGTGATTGTTGTCCAAGGTCATGGATGGTCAATTTCAGCTAGACCCAGTTTATTATCACATTAATCAAATGAAGGCACACAATAGGCCAAGGGTCAGCCAGCCATGGCCCTGGACACTTTAGAGGGCCAGCAAGGGTGTTTTGGAAAATGGCCTCGGCTTATGTCAAGCCCTGCATTATCAACATATTCTCTTTCCTCAATCATGTTAAAGACTCTTCCAATAAAATGCTCTTAGCTGCTCTGGAGACGTCTATTGATATTAACAATAAAGGAGTACCCTCATGGTACTCATCCATTCCAAGAATTTTACGACTATTAAAGCTTGATGAGAAACGATGTATAAGGAAAAATGAATTAAAGCAATTACTGGTTAATGAGTTCCTCAAAACTTGGACAGATGAAATATCTAAAATAAAATATAATGAAGAGAAACTGTCCCTATACAAAGAAATAAAATCAAAATTCAAATTGGAAGAATATCTGTCAGAAATCAAAAGCCCCGATGAAAGAGCTGCACTAACCCGTCTCAGAATTAGTAACCACTGCCTGGAAATAGAAACAGGAAGACACAGCAATCCTATCACTCCTCGAGATCATAGATTCTGCAAATTTTGCCATGATATAAAAAATCAAGATACCGTCGGGGATGAAATTCATTTCTTGTTGGAATGCCCTCAATTTGATGAAACAAGGAAAGCCTATCTTGATAAAATAGAAAACAACTGTGGTAACTTATTGAACCTGGACAAGAGACAACTGTTCTTTTATCTGATCAACGCTGAGGGAACAATTATTAAGAATACTTCAAAATTCATCCTAGAGTGCTTCAAGATTAAGCGAGGTTTATAATCCCGGGTTTAAAATCACAACGTGCCATCGACCGGTTCAGTCATTACTTAGTTCATACAATTTTCACTATAAGTTTTCACAAATATCTCACGTATGTAATATAAAATTTCAAGTCATTTAGTACCCTGTATATTATATCTTTTGTTACATCACTTCATGTCATTCCTTCCACGCTAAGGAGGGGGGTACAGTTCCATTAGACAGATCCCCATTTCCTTACTTTCCTCTTTCTTCTACCATCTATCAGCAATGCACTATGTTTATTGTATCTCCGCCTATGTGAATCTTGTACATGTTTATACGGCTCCAATAAACATATTTGTAAATTGTAAATTGTGTTTTCCACTGCAGGAGGGTGCAGTCGGCTCTGGATTTACTTTACAGACTTTTCCAACAGAAAACCTGGAAGAAACCACATTTAAACGACATTTTATATCCTGACAGAAAACCTGGTCAAATTTCTAACAAACAGGTGGCAGCCATGGGCCTGTTCATACATTCAATATGGACAGCCCGGGCAGCCACCGGGAAGGGCAAAACTTTCAACATACAAAATGAATTTTTAGCGAGAGAATTCAGAGCCGACTGTAAACACCCTTTGGTCTTCCCATGACGTCATGGGAAAACCCAGGGGTGTCACAAGCCATTAGCCTTTTGTGTTTTGCGTTAAATCTTTATACCTTGGTGTGCACCCTTGGTTTATGTAGGTTTCAATTTTAAACGTCTGACCACCGCTCTTTTGTTGCACGCAATGTTTTAGTTTACAAGGTTTTTAGTTGTATTTCTATCACTAGTTTATTGCTTTATGTTGGATTTTTGTCTGGATTTTACACGAATGTAGAGATTGAGTTGGCCATGCATTTTCTTTCAGTTCAGCGTAATTTTGGGTTTTATTTCGTAGAATTGTTTTAGTCATTGATGTTGACATTTTGAAGTTATTTGTTTTAAGCAAGATTTGGTTTTAAGCACGGATATTTGGTTATGTTGGTGCTTCTCAAAATTATTTCATTTACGTTTGTATTCTCCTTTATGTTGAGTTTTATTATGTTGCATGTATATTTTTATTTTTATCAGAATAAATTTAAAAATTAAAAAAAAGTATCTGTTATTCGCTAAGATCTAGAACCTTCATCTGCAAATTCATATTCATATTCATTGATTGTTTTCGTTTTCTGTTTTCGTTGCCTTTAGGATCGTTGGTCCTTTTGGGCCACGTTTTGTCGATCAGGAGCTTCTAAACGCTACGGTAAAGATTACTTGTGTTGGTAACTTTGTGTACCGACGTGAGATTGTCGATCTCTTGGAAAGCCTGTTCCGTTGGATAGTCTGCTGGCCCTGTATCAGAGGGAGAGAAGTAATGAGTACTATAATGCTGTTTTTGATGACATTCATAACGCGGATTACGGTGCTTCCCTCGGGTCGGAGGCGTTCAGATGACATACGTATACATTTTTCTCAATATCGAAGGAACGAGTTAATCTCAGGGTGCACTGGCTGCCTTTGTATGTAAAGAATGAATACTTACGGTCAATGTTTTCGAACGTTGGCGACGTCATCAATATTTCTTTCGAGAAAGTGGCTGTTGGTGGATTGTCGATCGTCAGCGGCATTCGTTCTGTGACTTTGGATGTTTTTGAAAGAAACAAAGGGAATATACGTCATAAAATCCGTACAGAGGACGGGTTCACGATGCTTGTGACATGTAAAGGACGATTGCCCCTCTGCCTCAGATGTGACACGATTGGCCACACTCGGGCTCAGTGTACCAACAATCGTGCTTCTTCGTACGCAAATGCGCAAATTCGTTCAGGTGTTTTATATTATATTCACAATGTTTTAGTTTCAACGTTGTATTGTTAGTATCGCTCTTAAAGTAACAAAAAAATGTTTTAGTTTCAATGTTTACTTTTTTCTCAATTGATTTGCATGTGTTACTTCAATGTATTTAGTTCCATTTAAATTGCTGTAGAGAGCAGCCATTTTGTGTTTTTGGTTCCATCGGCAACATTCAAGCAAAATGGTGATTTAGTTTGTATTTTAGCTTCCTCTAAGTTATTGCAGATGGCAGCAATTCAGATATATGTTCACGTCAATCTCTAAGGAGCGTGTCAATCTGAGGGTACACTGGTTGCCGGTGTACGTCACTAACGAGTACGTGCGGTCGCCGTTTACAAACATTGGCGAAGTGATAAACGTTTCATTTGAGAAGGTGGCTGTTGGTAATTTGTCCATTGTTAGTGGAATTCGGTGTGTTGCTTTGGATGTTTCCGAGCAAGACAAAGTGAACATCCCTCACAAGATTCGAACTCAGGATGCCTATACAATGTTGGTAACCTGCAAAGGTCGTTTGCCGCTGTGCCTTAAGTGTGATGCCATTGGCCACACTCGGGCACAATGTTCGAATCGTGCTCCTTCATACGCAAACGCCGTGTCGAGGAACTCTGCCGTCGAGGTTCCAACCAGAAGCTCCCCAGGCGTCGTTGATGGGAATTTTGGTCTAGAGGTGGGATCGGTTGGTGCGGAGTCTGTTTGTGCCGATGTCGATGATGTCACTTGTGAGGTGGAGTCCGGGGCTGTCGTACTCTCGCACCGCCAGCCTCTGATCTCGCTCCGCTTCCTACGCTTGGATCAGAGTCTGGCCCCGGACGTATTCATTCCTGTTACACTAACGGTTCCAACATGTCACCAGAGGTGGCGCTTACACACAGATGTGATTCAAACGCGCCATAAGTATTTCTTAGTGTAGCGCAGTAAAAAACTGAAACAATGTCTGAAATTAGTCTTATCGCGCTTTATGACACATATTACTTACATTTTAATAACTTCCTGTATTTTTATCACCGTTCCTGCGACATATATAGGAGCTGAATCGATGCTCTGACTTAACGAATAGCTCTGTTTACGAATTACATCCGGGTATGCATGCCCAGAATCGGGGTGCGGATACCGGGATGTGATTACGAAAATACTTCGTCTGGGGGTGGTCCCTCCTCGGCGAGCACTACTGCCACCTGGAGGGAACAGCTGGAGCTGGTATAGGGCTGTCGCTGATGATTCTGAGCCCGTTGCTCTGGCTGATGTGGACAAGGACGCCGAGAGCGGAAAACGTCAGTTGGAGGATGTCGACGATGATGTGTTGACCCCCTCACACCGAACGCAGACACTACGAAGGCCCGACAAGAGGATGGTGGAGAGGAAGACCCGTTTCCTTCGCTTGCTATAGACATGATTCTCTCTCTGTTGTGAAATCTTTGTGATAACGAACGGACTGTACTCGGACTTACGGAAATGGCATATGGATTGCGGTTGTGGTTTAGTTAAACTTGGTTGTGTCATTCATGTAAATAAGTCATTTGGTAATGTCATTTATGTAAATATGTCATTTGGTTGTGCTATCTTTGTAAAAAGTGTTATTTTGTGATAGGCTGTGTTTTATATAGATAAGTTACTTGCTTGTGTGATTCTGTTTGAATTGGGTGTTTAATACTTTATTCAGTTTTCAATAATTCCAATACGTTCATTACTGCGTCTAACTGTGTGATTTAGTTTGCTTTCATAAGTTTTGTGTATACCTTTTTTCTTGTAATTTCACACATTCTTTACATTTAGTTGATGCCCGTAACTTTATTATTTATGTAAAAGTAATTTTGTTTGTTTCATTTTCTTAAATAAGTTTATCACTTTGTAATTATTACATGTTATTTTCCATTACGGGCTATGTGCAATAACACACACATTCTTTATGAAAAATAAAGTATCTGTTCTTATCAGCTTAATATCTGATATGCGCCTCATTGAGGTGCTACAATATTAAACTGATTTTTGGACCTCGGCGAGATGTGTATTTATTTCATCTTCTTAGTTCATGTGAGCCTTTAAATGTGCTAGTTTGAATTGCCGTGGGCTCGCTAGCTCACGTAAGCAGCGTCTTATTTTTGATTTTATTTCACAGTTTCACTTAGATATTTTATTCCTGCAAGAGACAAATGTTGGTTCGTTATCGTTGGCTCGACGAATTGAAGCTTTGTTTGGTGTGAAGGCCTTTTGGTCCTTTTCTTCACACAAGTGTGTGGGATCTGATATTTTTATTTTCATTGAGAATGCCTCCTATGGCAAATTTTAATATGATTTGGATGGGCGTCTTATACTCGTTGATGTAGACGTTGGGGGGTTAAAGCTTCGTCTTGTGTATTGTCCAACTAACGAGGTGGAACGCCGTACTTTTTTGCGTAGCTTAGTCAGCTGTTTTAAAGCTGACATTTTTGCATTACGCCAGCGCTTCGGCTGAATATAAAAATACCTACCGCGCCACAGCGCGTGGCGCGGCAGGTAGATGAAGTTCAAACGCCCAGGTCCTTCATCGAACACCATTCGGCTCGGCCTCGCCCGGCCTCCTTCGGGTACTTCGGGATTTGTCGGGAGTCCGGCTCGGCTGTATAACAATACGCGCCATCTTGAAACTGAAGTGGGTCCTCAGTTCCGGCGATTTACTTACCCATTCGTCCGCCGGATAAAATGTAGTGCCCAGGTGATGGTGTCTAGAATTACACGATATACGCATATTTTTTGAAAATTCATCATTGTATATATGAATTACTTAAAACTATAGATTTATGC
>NMRB01000777.1:69712-87179 GCA_002633025.1 Notospermus geniculatus | reverse complement strand
GTGCTGTAGGCATACATAGACAATAGGGCCAAGCCTATACAATGTACATGTACATCCAACTACAGGCAGCTATTGACGAAGCACTGAGGCAGAAAGTAGACCTAAAACACTCCCTAACAACAGAAAACACAAAAAAATCATGATATATCAAAACGGATGATATTCCAACTTACCTGCAAAACGTGAATCACTTTGTAAACTCCGAAAGGCCAGATAAAATCCATTTTACAAGCCATTCTCACCGAATTCCTAACCCATCCGCCATTTTGGTTCCATTGACCAAGCCCTGAGTGCATGACCCCGTATGCAGGACACGAAATAGACATAATCTGTCAACATGTAGGCCTGATGCCTTTTATTGAGCTGACCGCATCTATTTCGGGTTCAATAAAAGGCATCAGGCCTACATGTTGACAGATTATGTCTATTTCGTGTCCTGCATACGGGGTCATGCACTCAGGGCTTGGTCAATGGAACCAAAATGGCGGATGGGTTAGGAATTTGGTGAGAATGGCAGGTAAAATGGATTTTACCTGCCCTTTCGGAGTTTACAAAGTGATTCACGTTATGCAGGTAAGTTGGAATATCATCCGTTTTGATATATCATGATTTTTTTTGTGTTTTCTGTTGTTAGGGAGTGTTTTAGGTCTACTTTTTGCCTCAGTACTTCGTCAATAGCTGCCTGTAGTTGGATGTACATGTACATTGTATAGGCTTGGCCCTGTTGTCTGTGTATGCCTACAGCACTGTACTTGTACTGACCTGTAGAGAACTCGCCATCCTTCCAGCTCGACGGCTTTCACGCGAATGACAGCGACACCTAGGAGGTATTTGGGGTAATGGTGGTCTGAGAGAGGTGTTCGATGAAGGACCTGGGCGTTTGAACTTCATCTACCTGCCGCGCCACGCGCTGTGGCGCGGTAGGTATTTTTTTATTCAGCCGAAGCGCCGGCGTAATGCAAAGATGTCACCTTTAATACAAGCCAGCAGGTTATTTTTGGCGGTGACTTCAATTGTGTTTTAAATGCTAGGCTTGATAAGGTTGGTGGTAATCTTGAAAGAGGCCTGATCGGTTCAGAGGACCTGTCTTCTTTGTGTAAAGATTTTGAACTGGTTGACTGCTTTCGTGCTTTATTTCCTGACATTGTATCGACAACTTGGCATTCCAAAATGGTTCACTGCCGCCTAGACAGGTTGTATGTTTCTAAATCATTGTTACCGAGTGCTCGTGATTTTTCAGGACACCCGACCCCGTCATGTGTCTCAGATCATGACCTCATTGTATTACGTATTGTTTGTGTGAATGACATTCCTTTGGGGCCCGGTTATTGGAAGTGTAATAATTCCTTGTTTACTGATCCGGTTTTTTAGCTCACCTCTGTGAGGTGAGCTTCTCTCATGGTGTGTCGTCCATCGTCGTCGTCGTCCGTCGTCGTTAACAGGGGTGGCACGTTTCTAAACCGCTTGGGTTACAAACTTGAAATTTGGTGTACAGGTACCCTATGGTAAAAACAATCTCTTGACCGAAACTTATCGCTGCTGCTTGTACACTCTGGCCTGTAGGGGGCGCTTTGTGAAAACCTTCTTTCGGCCATATCTCCTGAACGCTGTTAAACGCGGATGAATGTCTATCCAAGATGGCGGTATTCTTCATACAGTAGAGATACTTTTCGTCTCGTCAGAAGTGAAACATCGAAAAAGTATCTATCAACGTAGAATGCATCGAACACGTCTCTCAGACCACCATTACCCCAAATACCTCCTAGGTGTCGCTGTCATTCGCGTGCTGTAGGCATACATAGACAATAGGGCCAAGCCTATACAATGTACATGTACATCCAACTACAGGCAGCTATTGACGAAGCACTGAGGCAGAAAGTAGACCTAAAACACTCCCTAACAACAGAAAACACAAAAAAATCATGATATATCAAAACGGATGATATTCCAACTTACCTGCAAAACGTGAATCACTTTGTAAACTCCGAAAGGCCAGATAAAATCCATTTTACAAGCCATTCTCACCGAATTCCTAACCCATCCGCCATTTTGGTTCCATTGACCAAGCCCTGAGTGCATGACCCCGTATGCAGGACACGAAATAGACATAATCTGTCAACATGTAGGCCTGATGCCTTTTAATTCATGATGATTCATTCAGTTTCACTCCAGTGGGTCGCTTGGAATGTGCTTGTCTGGGGGAAAACCCAATGACTATAGATCGACCTTAACCACGGGGACTTATCACAGAGGTGAGCACAATGGCCCTGGCCATTTCATTTAGAAAATCCTTTCATGTCTTCTGGTCTCAGAGAATGGCCGGTGTAACGTTTTTGAGCGTTCCCCATCTGTGAGTGTTCCCCTCCTATTGTCTGACGGAATAAGCCGCGACTCGACAATGGAGGACACACAGAGAAACGTGTCGATCTATCTGCCAGTGTTTACAGAACAATAGGGGGAACACTGACACACGGAAACACTGAAAAACTTTACACCTGGTTTGTGCTTTCCCTCCAAAGTTGGGATAATTGAAAACTGACATTAAGAAGTTTATTGTTGATTTCTCTAAGGAGATGGCCCGAGTGTCCAGAAATGTTATTGACTCTCTCAGAAAGCGATACTTTTTGCTTCAAAGAACGTCTCTTTCTTCCTCTAATCCCTCTGATTATAGTGATCAAATCAATGAGATTCGTCAGCAAATTTCCTCCTTGCAAGACAAAGCTTTAGCCGGTTCAATCATGAGGTCCAAGTGTGAGTTCTTAGAAAAATCTGAAAAACCGTCGAAATATCATTTTGTAAAAGAAAGGAAACGTTTTGAAAAGAAAAAGGTGCAACAACTTATTGTAGGTGAGGAGACTTTAACAGATAATTATTCCATCATGAATGCTTTCAGAGATTTTTATATTGAACTGTTTTCAGCTGAAGATGTCAATCTCGGTGTTATGAATGAATTCCTACATGATTTACCTCAGTTGTCTAACTTTGATGCTGCCACCTGTGACGGGTTGATTCAGTGTGATGAAATAAGATCAGCGTTAGTGAATATGCGGGACAATAAGACGCCTGGTTCTGATGGCCTTTCCAAGGAATTTTACCTTGCCTTTTTTGACTTAGTTGTCCCTTTACTCCTTTCTTTATATGAGTTGATTTTTAATGAGGGAACGTTGTCTCCCACTCAGAAGCTTTCTTATATTTCTCTCTTGTGTAAGGACTTAAATAACCCAGAGTGATAGGAACGTGGGAAGGATGGTTTTTGGTTGGTTCCTGTGGGTGAAAAGTGGCAGAAGTACCACTGCCCACACCCGTCAGCACCGGCAAATAAATCTCTACGGCCCTCTGGGCGAACCCAGCATTCCGTCCAGCCCTAGGGCCTATCCCGTCCAAACGGGATTACCCACCGGCAAATAATTCTCTACGGCCCTCTGGGCGAACCCAGCATTCCGTTCAGCCCTAGGGCCTATCCCGACCAAACGGGATTACCCCCCGGCAAAATAATCTCCACGGCCCTCTGGGCGAACCCAGCATTCCGCTCAGCCCTTGGGCCTATCCCGTCCAAACAGGATCACCCACCGGCTCACACTCTCCAACAAACGTGAAAATCGCAAAAATTACACGAGGCTTACCTGGAGCCGAACCAACGGAGCGGCAGGCCGCGTGCATCCGTCCCGATCGGATTTCCAAAACCAACTGAATAATAGTCAGGCACTCACGTGCACCTGACGTCACACCAGTTTGGATAGTGCTTTCTCTCCAAAGTTTGGATCAATTGAAAACTGACATTAAGAAGTTTATTATTGATTTCTCTAAGGAGATGGCCCGAGTGTCCAGAAATGTTATTAACTCTCTCAGAAAGCGATACTTTTTGCTTCAAAGAACGTCTCTTTCTTCCTCTAATCCCTCTGATTATAGTGATCAAATCAATGAGATTCGTCAGCAAATTTCCTCCTTGCAAGACAAAGCTTTAGCCGGTTCAATCATCAGGTCCAAGTGTGAGTTCATAGAAAAATCTGAAAAACCGTCGAAATATCATTTTGTAAAAGAAAGGAAACGTTTTGAAAAGAAAAAGGTGCAAAAACTTATTGTAGGTGAGGAGACTTTAACAGATAATGATTCCATCATGAATGCTTTCAGAGATTTTTATATTCAACTGTTTTCAGCTGAAGATGTCAATCTCGATGTTATGAATGAATTCCTACATGATTTACCTCAGTTGTCTAACTTTGACGCTGCCACCTGTGACGGGTTGATTCAGTGTGATGAAATAAGATCAGCGTTAGTGAATATGCGGGACAATAAGACGCCAGGTTCTGATGGCCTTTCCAAGGAATTTTACCTTGCCTTTTTTGACTTAGTTGTCCCTTTACTCCTTTCTTTATACGAGTTGATTTTTGATAAGGGAACGTTGTCTCCCACTCAGAAGCTTTCTTATATTTCTCTCTTGTGTAAGGACTTAAATAACCCAGAAAATATGAAGAACTGGCGTCCAATATCCTTATTGAATATTGATTATAAAATTCTGTCGAAGGTTTTGTCATCCCGCCTTGGGAGAGTTTTAGGTGAGATAATCAGACTTCTGGTATAGCCGGTCGCTCAATTTCAGACAACTTACACTTACTACGTAATATTTTCGATTATGTCTCTCAACGGGAAATTCCTTGTGCCTGGGTCAATTTAGATTTTCTTAAAGCTTTTGATATGGTATCACATCAGTATCTCTTTTCTTCTCTCCATGCTTTTGGATTCAATGATAACTTTATTAAATGGATACAAAGAGAAGAAAAGCACAAAAATTGACACACAATATATGATAAATAAAAAGGCAATTTCCAGAGTGTTTGCGAATTTTCGACCCCAACCGGGGTCTTCTTCAGGCTGGAACTTTTTTGGGGGCTTGTACCCTTTCTTTCCTTAATTGCTGTCACGTCCTGTTTGGATGGGATACTTCTAATCTACATTTGGGTTTCAGCTCAGACTGTTCTAGAGTTAAAGTTCCAGCCTGAAGAAGACCCCGGTTGGGGTCGAAAATTCGCAAACACTCTGGAAATTGCCTTTTTATTTATCATTTATTAAATGGATAAAGATTCTGTATAATGATGTGTCATCTTCTGCTATAGTTAATAATCACATTTCACGACCCTTTCCTTATGCCCGTGGTGTTCGGCAGGGCTGTTCTATTTCTCCTTTATCATGTTTATTGTTCGTTTTATGTCTGGAGCCAATGGCCGTTATGATACGGCATGATGATTCTGTCGTGGGCCTTGGTGTGCAAGAAAGTATTAAAACCATTATGTTTGCAGATGATGTTACTGGTATTGTCACTTCTACACGTGGTATGGCTTCCTTTATGTCAATTGTTGCACCCGTTTTGGTGAAGCTTCGGGGTCAATTTTGTCAAAACAAAGGGGTTGTTTCTGGGGAAGTGGAAGCGGCGGGAGGATCACCCCTTCGGCATTTCTTGGCCAGACAGGGTAAAGTTACTGGGCTGTTGGTTTGGGTACTCTGTCACGTCGGACGATATTTGGGGGCCTATTTTGAAGAAATTCCAGAAAATCCTTAATTTAGCGAAACTTTCAAATTTGACATTAAAACAAAAGTCAGTCCTTGTTAATACCTTTGCCTGTTCCAAAATTTGGTACACTGGTACGGTTTGTGTCATGCCTAAGGCGTATTTGGATCAATTTCAATCAAATATTTTTAAGTTTCTCTGGCCCAGGGCCAATTATGAACCTGTCGCACGAGCTGTGCAGTTTTTGCCATTTGTGAAAGGGGGCCTTTCAGTTACTTGTATTGTATGTAAACTGCACGCTCTGTATATTAAGCACTTGTGTTTGTATGTTAATGGGTACCCCGCTAGGTGGCGGTACTTTGCTGATTATTGGTGCGCCCTTCCCTTGCGGAAGTTGTTCCGAGATGTTTGGTCAAACTCTTGTCCTCACAGCGTCAGGTTGTCACCCTTTTACGGTCGGGCGGTTGGAGTTTTCAAGGATTTTATTGTTAGTCACGGTGATGCTTTTGATTTGGCGAGTCCCCTGGTCAAGGGGATTTATAATCTATTGTTGGAATCAATGACAAGACCGCCGCGTTGTATTGCTTTGTTTCCTAATGTTAATTTTAACCAAGTTTTTAAGAACGTTCATGATGCCTTTATTGATCCGTCTGCTCGTAACATATGCTATAGACTCGTTATGCAAGTGCTCCCAATCATTTAATTTCTGTTAGGTCTAGGGGGGGGGGGGTTATAATGGGCCTAGGGCTTGTTCTTTTAAATGTGGGTGGTGTCACGAGACTTATGAGCATTTGTTTTATTCTTGCCCCGTCGTTCGTCCTCTTCGGGATTTTCTTTGTAATATTTTCAGTGTTTTTGACTTGACCCTTAAGTTTGATTGTCTATATCTCTTAAATATTTCTGTCAAGGGCAAGTTTAGTAAGTCATTACTATTGTTCCTGTGTACGGAGTACATTCGTGCAATATGGGTTGAAAGAAACCAGAGTAAATTTGAGAAAAAGAATGTCACTGCGCACACAATATTGTTTCATTTTATCTCTCGTGTCAATTTCCGTATCACGTGCGACTTTGCGCGTTTACCTTCTTACGTGTTCTGTAAATTCTGGTGTTAATCTGACACATTTTGCTCCATAAACGATGATGATAAATTAGTCTTGCAGTTGAAAACCATTTAGTCCCCTTTTCGTGTCAGTGATCTTTGTGAGTGTAAATAGTTGTATATAGTGTAGATTTCCTCGCGTATTTTTTGGAGCACCATGTGCAATAAACACTTTCTTATCAAAAAAAAAAGTATCTGTTCTTATCAGCTTAATATCTGATACGCGCCTCATTGACGTGCTACGATATTAAACTGATTTTTGGACCTCGGCCTATTGGCTAAGATCAATCATTCTTTCCTTCGCTATTGATTGTTTTGGTTGTTCTTGAGGCGATGGCCTTTAGGACCGTCGGTCCTATTGGTTCACGATTCATCGATCATGAGATCCTCGACTCTACGGTGAAGATTACGTGCGTCGGACATGTCGCTTACCGTCGGGAGATCGTCCATCTTCTGGAGAGCGTTGACGTTTCCGTGGACAGCCTACTTGCCTTGTATCAGAGGGAACGGAATAATGAGTATTATGCCGTCTTCAACGATATCCGTGACGCAATGCCAACGCTGTGTCTGGGTTGGGGAGTGTTCCTCGGGACGTTTTTACCGCCGCTGCTTCAGGTTTGAAGCCTTGTGATGACGTCAGTGATGTGGGCTCCGTTTGTGACGATGTTGAGGATGAAGCTGGTGATGTTGCTTCTGCTGCGAAGCCTGTTGTACCAGAGACTCCTGAGCCTGCTGCTGAGTTGGATGCCCCTGTTGCGGTTGTTCCTGAGCCTGCTGCCCGGTTGAACGCTCCTGCTCCCGTTGAGGTTCCTGCCCAGTCTGCTTCTGGCATGTCTGGTGTCGTGAAGGCAGTTGCTCAGTCTGATGCTTCGGCTGAGACTGAGAGCGGAAAACGTCCGCTTGAGGACATTGACGAGGATGTCCTCACGCCGTTCACCCCGAACGTGGACTCGAAGAAGGCCCGACAGGACAGTGATAGTGATGTGGACCAGTTCCCCACTCTCGTGATGGACATCGTGGATAGCCCCTCTTAGTTGGTTTTCTGCCTTGTGCTACACTGGCTTGTGATGTTGATCGGACTGTACATGGACTGACAGAGATGGCGGCGGAATATGGATTGGCGGTTGACGACTACGGACCGAAAATGGACTATGGCTTTTTCTCCCTTGGGAGTTTCTTCTGTATTTGTTGGTTGTTGCTTTGATTTTTTGGTAAGCAATTGTATTTATTCTCTTTCTTCACCATTTTCCGAATCTTTCTGGTTTTTGTGTCTTTTTATGTCATTGCTTTTCTTTTTCAGGTACACCTCCCCTTTACCAGTCTACACCATCACGGCAATGCGTGACTGTACATTCGCCTGTACAAAATGTAGGGCCCAATTTTCAAAAACTTTTAACTTCTTTAAATAACTTTTAATTGAAAAAAATCGGCCATATTCATGTTCAACACACATAACTCGATATATTCAGGAAGAATTTTGAGTTTTTTTTCAATGCTGAATTTGTACACAATTCTGGAAAAAATGTATGTCGATGTGGTCTCACAGTACAGAATCACGGTATACCGTGATGGTGTAGACTGTTTACGTTTAGTAGTGTTTTCCACCATGCATGTGTTTTCTACACACAGTTCTTCTTTCACTGTACATTTTTATTTATTTTTTTTTCTTTAAATTGTATGTTTATTTACAAACTATACAACTATACAAACTATACATTACATTACATTTTTTACATTTCTTTTTACATTCTTTTTACAATTCCTTTTACAATGCATTCCTATTTTTACTACATTCTTTTTACATTTCTTTTTACATTCTTTTTACAATTCTTTTACAATGCATTCCTATTTTCAATACATTCTTTTTACCTTCTTTTTCAAGAGAATTTATGTATACATTCTCCTCACCGATGTTGATACATTTCTATTTTATTAAACAACTATTCTGCACTTTCAGTTTTGTTATTAAATATTTTATTATTCCTGTTTTTCCAAACTATCCATTTATATGTCAAAATGAAAATTTTGATTTTGGCCTGAATTTTTTCCACTAGTGGTTGAAGGGTTACACATTTGAAAAAGAGGTGTATTTGATCTTCAATCTCAGAGTTGTATAGTTTACATATTCCGTAGCCTTTTCTCATAAGTTTTAGTCTAGCGTTGGTATTTAGTGTGTTATGTAAACTTTTCCATTGGAAATCCTTTAGCTTGTTCTTACATTTTGTATCTTTAAGGTTTATCCATATTTTTTCCCACTCTACTGTTTTGTCAAATTTTCTATTCCAGTAGTCGGTGCATTTCGGTTTTGGGTAATTTCGTTGAAGGATCGATGTTATAATTTGATTTCTAGCTTTCTTAATAGGTTTACCTTTAACTAGTATTCGATCTTCCTCCGTAATTGTTAAATTTGAGTCAAACTTATCGTCAAGTGCATGTCCCCTCAGTGTCTTAATCCATGATTTTGGTATCGAGTTCTTGATTATTAGGTATTGCACCATCCAATTTTGTGTTTGTTTTAGTTTCCTTAGTAGATCTACTTCTGCCATCCAAGTTTTGTTATCCACGTCCCAGATATCTTTTATTTTTCTGAAACCACTTTGCAACCAATTATAAAACATTAAACGTTTTCAACCCCAGGTCGATTTTATTTGGTTATTTGCGAATATATTCTCATTTAGGACATCTTCTTTACCTATTACTTTCCTTTGCTGACGCAGTTTCACCCATGTGTGCAGGGCTTCCCTATAAAATTCAGGGACCATACATGTGTTAAAGTTGTCTAAACATGTACTTGTTGTGATTAAAAAGTCTTGATTTCCTTGCGCATCCCATTGCTTTAACGAGTATTTTGCGATACTATTCCACTCCTCGTGTTCACTAGAAATGATTGAGTCAATTAATTTTATCTGTTTTACTTTAATGAAATTATCGACATCTAACATGTTCAATCCGCCTTCAGTTGTTGGAAGACATGACGATTCTCTGTTCAGCAATGCTGGTTTGTTGTTCCATAAGAAGTTGTAAAATAATTCTTTGATTGGTTTTATGAATCTTGTCGGCATCCCTTTCATTTGTGTTTCATACCCGACCACTGATATTCCCAAAGATTTTTTTAGAAGTACTCTCCCAACAAAGGTTAGATCCCTTTTTTCCCATCTCATTAAATTCTTCCTCATTCTTGCTATTTTTTCTTCCCAGTATTTGTTCTCATCATTGTTGTAACCGTGCCATACACCGAGTGCACTGTAAAAAATCCGTGTAATTGTAACATCACAGAAGCTGTAGAAAACACATCTATATTGGCGTAGCCGGGATTTACAAAGATTTCTATGTAAAACTGACTTAGGCGACGGGTTTTTAGTGTAATCCAAACATTCCCAGAATGGCCTTTTTCTTTTACAGCAAACTTTCTGTAATCTGCCCAGAAAACTGTGACTTTATTTAGATATAATAAATCCTGCAGTGGATAATGCAGTGTGCCAATCAACCCCTGTTTTAGATTCTCACTCTAGTTCTAGTCAAGACGCCGAGTCCGCTAATAACCCTTCTACCTCGTCACATTTCAGTCAGTTTCAGGCGATGAGTGTAGAAGCAGTTACTGTTTTTGTTCGCAAAATGCCATCCAAGACTTGTTCTATTGATCCTATGCCTACCAATCTAGTCAAAGAATATGTTGATATTTTAGCGCCTCTTTTAACTTCCATAGTGAACACATCATTCCAGTCAGGCGTGTTTCAAGAGGTTTGCAAAGTAGCCATTATCCGTCCTTTGATTAAGAAACTTGGGCTGGATAAGGAGGTCCTGAAGAATTACAGGCCAGTTTCAAACTGTACTTTCCTAGATAAGTTTTTGGAAAAGTGTGCTCTGTCTCAACTTCATAACTATTTACAGAACAACAGTCTTTATGGAAAGTTTCAGTCTGCCTATCGAGAAGGCCACAGCACCGAGACGGCGCTGTTACGCGTACACAACGATGTCATGCGCTCTCTCGATAGACAGAATGATCTCATTCTCATTTTACTTGATTTGTCTGCTGCGTTCGACACCATCGACCATGACATTCTTCTTGACAGGCTGCGTTCTAGGTTTGGGATTGAGGATACAGCCTTAGACTGGCTTCGTTCATATCTTTGCGGACGCACACAGAGGGTGTCTATTGGTTCGGTGGTGTCGAAGGCACACCCACTTCTTTATGGTGTTCCTCAGGGCTCAGTTCTGGGTCCTGTCTTGTTCTCACTGTACGTGGCCCCACTCGAAGACATTATCATCCACCATGGCCTGAACTGTGTCATTTATGCGGACGATCACCAGCTGTACATCGCCTGTGACTCGCGGTCTGACTGTACCGTCGTCCCTCGTGTGGAAACTTGCGTAGACGAAATCCGTCATTGGATGCGTGTCAATATGCTTGCATTGAATGATGGTAAGACCGAGGTTTTGTGGTTTTCGNACGCCGTACCGCCTAGCCTTGTGGGATTGGAGAGTGGCAGAAGCGAGACGTTCTGACTGGTAAGTGAGACCTACAGAGCATGCGCATTGGTGAGATTGCGTGAGGTGAGGTGAAAAGATTGCGAGGTGAGGTGAAAAGATTGCGGCTAACGTGATGTCGGACGCATTGCTCTCTCTCTAAAGTTTACCAAATTTCAACTCAATGGACATCTTGAAGTAATCAAAATTACGCTTAGAAGACCTAGGAACCCACCAAGAACGATTATTTGCTGTCGAAAACATCATAGAGGACATTCCGTGTGTGTAAAAACTTTATAACACGGGATCCGAGCACTCGATTTTGAGAAATCAAAATTCAAAATGGCGGGCGGTAAAAGTAAATCTAGCAGCAAGACTGCCAGCGCCAAACAAACCAAATGGTATGCCGTGTCAAACGGTTCAACTTTAGGTATTTTTAATGACTGGGACAGATGCTCGAGAGCAGTAAAAGGCTTTTCCAGTGCTAAATATAAATCGTACAGTACATTGGGTGAGGCATGCATGCACATGAACATGAATGGTATTGCACACAGTGACATTCTAATGCATGTTGGCAATGATGATCGTCCTGAATCACTTGTTGACTTTTGCAATGGTCACGGAATAAGCATTCCCGAGGAACATGGAACAAATAACCCGATTCTACCGTCTGAGACCCCAGTTGTGAACATTGATGGTGCTTGTCTCCAAAATGGTGACAGTTGTGCCATGGCGGGTTACGGAATATTCTGGGGCGTTGGACATAATCTAAATGTTGCCGACCCTCTCCCCTCATCCGACCCAATGGTTCCAACGAACAACCGTGCCGAACTGTATGCTGCCATTGTGGTATTGCAACAAGCTATGGAAGCCAAATTAGACAAATTGATTGTACGCTGTGACAGTGAATATGTCACTCAGGGAGCAGTCAGCTTTCACCACGATTGGAAAAAAAACGGCGACTTGCAGTTAAGGAGAAATGCAGACCTCTGGGAGAAGCTCCACCTGTTAGCCAAATCAGTATCAGTGGAATGGAAACACGTTGAAGGCCACAGCGGGGATTTCGGTAACATGGAAGCGGACAAGCTTGCAAACGAGGGCGCAGCAAAATATGTCTCACTTCAAAGGGAATCTGCCGGTTGTGATACTTCCAGGTGTAGTATTTCCCCTGTCAGGGAGGAAGTAAACAGTTCTAACTGCTTGCTGTGTAAACAGCCGGACTCAGAAAACATGATCCAGTGTAGTGTGTGTAATAAATGGCTACACTATTCATGTACGAATCTTCCACGCTATCAACTCTACAATTTCTGCCACACGGGCAGAAAGTTTCAGTGTTCCAAATGTACCTCAGTAAAGGACGACTTTTTTTCTGAGATGAATACGTTTCAGACTGTTGCTTGCCAGACAGAAGAAGACAGCCAGTCTCGTATTACAACTGACATACGGGGCTCAAAAGCAGTTGCTTGTCAGACAGAAACCGTCGATCGACCTCCTACCACCATCGTGGAAACGTGCCTCAGTACCGTTGCCTGCCAGACTGAAAAGGCCAAAAAGAATGCTCTCACCTCATCTTCACAAGATGACGGTGAAGACAACAAAGCTGTGTGCCAAGGTCCTGTCTCTCGTGACAACGATGTTCTCGCGCTAGACAGCACGCTAAAAGACATCCATCAGCAGCTGACACATTTTTCTGACATTCGTGGATGTCTGAGGGACATGGAAACGAAAATAGTCGATCGTTTAGTTGAATCCAATCGAGATACTCATGTTCTGAAGCTGCAACTTCTGGATAAGGATCTGTCCATTGCCAACTCCACAGTTGATGATTTGAGAAAACAACTTAAATCAAAAACTGCGGAAATTGTATTGCTAAAAAAGCAGGTATCTGACCTTTCCAGTGCACAACAGTCTGCAGACTCTCCCAAGCAACAGGAACGAATTAATCGAGAAAACGTTACTCTGAACGAGGAGAACAGAAAATTGCGCTATGAAATCTCTACCCATTCGCAAAGTACCAAATTACTTCGCTCTGAGACTGAGACTGTACGAAAACAGTTATCAACTGCAGATCAGTTGCTTGCCAACACAAAAGCTCTGTTAGACAAGGCAACTACTGAGAACGAACGCCTTGATTCTTCCTTGGCAATCTCCAGTGCAAGGACTGAGGTTTTGAACAATCAAATTATAGCTCTAAATGAACAAATGCTGAACATGCGTGACCGTGACGATAAGAACAATTCCGAATTTACTCCAGTTATCCGTAAACCCAAGATGAGCTACAGTCAGGCCGTGACATCATCCGTGAACAGATTTGAGGTGCTTGCAAATGAAGAGCACAACACACAAGAACCTGAGGCTGCCCCCAAAGTTAACACTGCTCTATCCGTGAAGACTCATCAGCAGCCAGCAGAAGTAGATGTCTGTGTTTTGCAGCCACCCAAACAGCAGGAGGATGCCGCGGTGGAAGAATGCCATCCTGACACAATGACAACACAGCATGTCCACGCCCAGGACAGAGTACCCTATGAGCCTGCCCAGGATAAGTCACCACAGCATCATCGATCCCGTTTGGCTGATGCTGGGAATCATACACACCGCAAGCTGGAAAATCGTCAGAATGGCGCTAGTGGTGGTTCTCCTGAGTATAGGAAGGAGGAGATTGATGTTCTTGTGATAGGAAACTCTCATGTTCGACACATTTCACCTACGAAAATGTATCGAAATAAGAGGATCAGAGTCATCTCCTTGGAGAACAAAACTCCCAAGGGTGCTCTTGAATTCATCTATTCGTGTGATTCTGTGGAAACAAAATCGGTCGTGCTACAAGTTGTTGACAATTGGCTAGCAAATGACGATTTTGACAGCAGCATGAGGAATCTGTCACTCGTCATTGATGCTTGTAAGAGTCAATTTGGCAACCCTTCTGTTTGCGTTGTCCAGGCTCTCCCTCGCTTTCTGCGGAACAGAGACATGGACTTCAGATACAACAACACTGCGGATAGATTCAATTCCGCATTAAACAATCTTCACAATATAACAGTCGTGCCACTCGACATTCAATCTCGTGAGCACTTCACTAACGATGGAGTGCATCTGCGCCCAAGTGGAATGATCCGGCTGATCAGGCACTACAAGTCCGTGCTGAATCCAATTCTTGGTATGGTGGACTATGCATCTTATTCCAACCCCAGTGAACTCTCTGACCATACCACCCACACACCTAGTCCTGGATATGGCCTGTCGGATACTCATAACAACCGCAAGAACTATGGTCGATCTTCGAATGCGCCAAGACCGAAGCATAACCATAGAACTGTGAAGGTCGATCCAGAATTAACGGATGACAGCAAACTTGTGTACGAACTAGTCAGTTTGATCAAAAAAGCATGTGTTAGCACCAAAAGCAACAGATATTATCAGTGATTGGTGTGAATACCGTGCCTCCCTTCGATTATGCTGTGGACCGTGAAATTCCTGTGTGTGCTTTGCCTGAGCACCTTGTGATCAAGGTGCGATTTTGAATCGTGCAAGAACCGCGCGAGTCCTTGTTTTTTTTTTTTTTTTTTTTTTTTCGGGGCCAAGGGGCCCTGGCCGCGAAAATTATGCTTCGCGGATTTATGGGCCCTTGGGCCTCGAACTTTTGAGACTACGGGGGTTTCACGGTGCACAGTGTTCGAACTTCGCATCGTGTAATACCAAGTAAACTCTGAAATGGAGCACGATTGTGCCTCCTTCTTGTCCTTGTGTAATGGTTCCACAATTTATTTGGTTGATGGTCTTTGTCAACTTGTCTACTTTTATGTTTAATAATACTGCTTACTTTTACATTCTTAATACTTGCAAGATGTCCAACGAGTTGTTTGACATGCTTGGTACAGTTTATATCCATTATTATCTTTTATTCCATTTTACTCTATCTGTTATCTTTGATCATAGGCAAATAAGTCGTACGTTGGTTTCTTTTCCCTTTTCTACTTTTATGTGTTATTTTGTACAACGGTGTCTTGAGAGAATCGGTTTTTTACGCATATTACTGGTTGACACATCATGTGGCTTCTTGAGAGACTGTCTGTAGCCTTTCATAATGCTGATAGTATCTTCACCAGAATTGGTGGCAAGAGAGTTTGCAAATTGGATGATTCCGATTATGTAAATATTTTGTCTAAACATGATATAATTTTCCTAGCAGAAACTCATTGTAGCTTTAAAGACATTCTTTCCCTCAGTGACTATTACATCGTACAGAATCGGAGGGAAAAATCTCCTAAGGCTACCAGAACCTTTGGAGGTTTAGCTATTTGTGTTAAAAAATCAATAAGGAAAGGTGTTAAATTTATTCAACCAACTTCTACTGAAATTTCCTGGATCAAGTTATGCAAAAAAATTTTTAATTTCGAAAAAGATGTTTATATGGCTCTCGTTTATGTAAGCCCTGCCTCCTCCCCTGTATCTTCTAAGGAGGATGTATTTGACACTCTTGAAAATGATATTGCTGTGTACCTGAGGTTAGGCTCCTGTTTTGTATCGGGTGATTTTAATGCTCGTTCATCTACCTGCCATGACTACTGTACTGACGATAATTTTTTCGCAGTCGACAGTATGAATGGGTACGTGTTAGATTTACCTGTTCCAAGAAATAATATGGACCTATCCCCTGTGGACTCCTTTGGGAAAAAATTGCTCTCTCTATGTAGATCAACAGGTCTTCGTATTCTCAATGGTCGCACATTGGGTGATTATTTCGGCAACTGTACTTGTTTCAGCCACAATGGGAATCCCAGTACAATTGATTATATGTTGGCTGACGAACAATTCTTGGGTAATGTTGAGTGCTTCCATGTTAGTAACCCTTCTGATGTCTCCATTCATTGTCTGTTATCTTCTGTTATTAGACTAAAAACTCCTGTCATGATACAGGACAATGATGAAAATTCTGACGAATTCGTGCCGAACTTTGTCTGGAGAGATGGGGATGACGCTAGATTCACCGAGGCCCTCGGCCATTCTACTGCTACTGAAAAAATTTCAAAAATGATGGATTGTGGGGTTGACCTTAACGATATTGATGATGCAGTTAACAACCTCACTGACATCATCGTAACCGCTGCCCAGAGAGCTCGCATCAAGCAAAAACGCCGCAGGCCTAAAGGAAAAAAGGCTGAGCACTCGAAAAAACGAAAACCCCCCAATAAACCTTGGTTTGACAATGACTGTCACTCCCTTAAAACCTCTCTGAGGAAGGCTTCGGCACGGATTCGTCAAAATCCTTATGACAGAGCCCTTCTGTATGAATTCCGTGTATTGAGAAACCGTTATAAGAAACTTGTTAACAAGAAGAAGAGGTCCTACACACAAGAAATACTGAACAAATTGGAGAATCTGCAGGATAATAATCCAAAAGCATTCTGGAAAGTTTTTGACGGCCTAAAAGATGCCCGTAAAAACCCCAATCATCATATTGAATCCAAAGACTGGGTTGAATATTTTTCATCATTAATGAATGCTGAGGTTAAACTAGATCAGAACCGTCTACAAACAATGGATGATTTCATTAATACTAATAAAGACAAACTTTTTAATGAGCTGAATTTCAGTATTTCTTGTGATGAAATATCCTTTGCCATTTCCCACCTAAAGCGTGGTAAAGCTAGTGGCCCTGATCTTGTGTTAAATGAAATGTTAAAAGCTGGCCACTCCATTCTGTTGCCTATACTACACAAAGTATTTAATAAAATACTTTCAAAAGCTGTATTTCCCAACTCTTGGAGGTCGAACTTTCTCACACCCATTCATAAAAAGGGGGATGTAAATGATCCTTCTAATTACCGGGGCATTGCAATTGGCAGTCATTTAGGGAAACTTTTCTGTAGTGTGCTACATAATCGCTTAATTAAATTCTCAGAAAAGCACCACCTTATCCCCAAGAACCAGATTGGTTTTAAGAAAAACGCCCGTACTGCCGATCATGTTCTGACCTTAAAAACCTTAATTGAAAAGTATGCCACCGGTCCTAAAAAATATTTGTACTGCTGTTTTGTCGATTTCAAAGCTGCATTTGACACTGTTCATAGAAATGCCCTTCTCTTTAAGCTTTTGTCAGCTGGTATTGGTGGTAACTATTTTGGTATTCTCCAAAGCCTCTATAAAGAGGTTAACTTCTGTGTTAAAAATAATAATTTTGTCAGCCCTCCTTTCCAATCCACGGTGGGAGTTAAGCAAGGTTGTATTTTGAGTCCTTTACTTTTTAATCTTTTCACCAGGGATATTCCTGGAATTTTTAGTAATAACTGCTATCCTGTGTCTCTATTCCATTTAGAATTGAATTGTCTTATGTACGCAGACGACCTGGTGCTGATCTCGAAGTCTGCTGTTGGTCTACAAAATTGCTTAGATGC
>NMRB01000777.1:53885-65729 GCA_002633025.1 Notospermus geniculatus | reverse complement strand
TATTCTCGCGTGGTCTGCGTGATCGGGGTTCCCTATTGACTGTTGATCGATTGTGAACACTCGGCAAACTTTCTTCCAATGAGGTCACTAGTCCAACCCCTCATCAATACTGCAATTTACCGCAGACCCCTCGTGACATGAATCCACCAATTATGAACCATAGTCACCTTTTCCTGGTATCCGCCCCCATTCATGGCGATTTCATACACTGTGCGCGGTATTGGGGGAACAATCCGGTATCACTGAGCTACGTCTGAGCGTTGTTCTTCTATACAGTAAACTCGAGTTTAAACCACCGGTTCATTATGTTCATAAGCACACCCACAATCGAAATGGGAGTGAATAAAACATAACAAGTGATGCTGAATCCATTTCTACCCTGTATGAAGCCACAAACAGAATTGGATCAGGCAAGGGTCAGTTTCACCCTAAGCCTTATAACCAACTATTCATTCCAGTTTGGGGTTGTGATTGGAGTAGCGATTCCAGAATACTTGTTACGTTTTATTCACTCCCATTTCGATTGTGGGTTTGCTTATGAACAACATAATGAACTGGTGGTTTAAACTCGAGTTTACTGTATGTACCTAGCCAAAGTAATAGAATATTTTCATTGTGGTCACATTGGAGATATAAAGAAAAGAATTTTTCGCCAACTTCTTTTAAAGTCTGTTCTTTTTAATGTATACCTCCAACATGGCCGCTGTAACATCACATGAAAACACCTAATACTGTACATCTATCCTTCTGTTAGTATGCATGGCGAACGGGAAAGGGTTCAGACCCGACAATTCCAGAGGGAAGAGATCACTCTCGAAAGATGTGGATGTTTCCGAGCAACAATTCGTCGTTCGAGCAGCTGACAACAGGTAAAGTGTCTGAATATTTTTAGGGCCGCCTATCATTTGCCTGATCGAACGTAGCCTAATGAAATAGGCAACGAAAAATGCTGACGTCTGTCATCCCCATTCTTGAGGGTCCAACACCAGCATACATGTACTTTGTCACGAATCGACGTCTCAAAAATAAAAAGAGTCTTTTCTAGAGTTTCAGATAGTAAAGTTCCACTTGAAAAAGACCCCGGTTGGGGTCGAAAATTCGTGAATTCTGGAGATTGACTTCTTGCTTATTATCATTTTGTGTGTCAATTTTGTGCTTTTCTGTATCTTCAAAAATAAAAACTGGGCAGAATATCGACAGCAATCAAGTCCGAAAGTAGCCTGGTTCCCTGGCCACCGTCAGATGTCGCGGCGTAGACGGAGGCCAGGCAGTACCGGTAGCCGTTGAATTTGATTGAGAAGTGACGTCAATACACCGGGGATAAGCCAGCCTACCGATTCTGTGTAATCGATTCGACCAAGTAAAAAATACTTCAAACTCATAAATTTTCGTTCTTGTTACCAGTTTTGTATGTAACAAGAACGAATTAGCTAAATCCATGTTTTTTCTCTATCATTATTCCCAAATTGGCCCTTTTCATTTGTCAGATTAATTGACGCTATGAATCCTGAGGCCATACCCTTTATAATACCAGGATTTTGTGGTAAAACTCGCGGCTGCTGCCTGGCCACCGTCTACGCACCGTCTCCGCAGCGCCACCTAGACGGTGGCCCAAGGGAACCAGGCTAGTCCGAAAGCTAATAAGTCAGAATCATCAATGATCTCCAATGGTTCGTTTGATACATGTACACAGAAAGCCTTTTGCATTGGCAACCTGCCTAACACATGAGGTTAGAATTATCTCAATCCCCAGAATGTCTAACATGTTAGGCATTTTGCCTTATGTTCCTTAGGCAATGCAAATTCGGCATTTTGCCCAATCTTTACATTAGGCGATCTGCCTTAGTCATTGCCTAAGGAACATTAGGCAAAATGCCTATGATAGACATTCCAGGGATGAGATAACGCCTAACCTATATTCAGCTTGCCTGTGCAAGCTGTGCAAATGTTTTCCCTTTCCAACAGTCGCGCGGAACCCGGTGGTGTGGTCTTGCCCGATAGGAAGAGATCACTCTCAAAAGATGTGGATGATGTTGACGAGCAACAAGTCGTCGTTCGAGATATGGACGACAGGTAAAGTGTCTGAATATTTTTAGCTCCCCCCGCCCCTTGAATCATTTGCCTGATCGAACGTAATGAAATAGGCAACGAAAAAAAGCTGTCGTCTGTCAATCTTGAGGGTCTTACACTAGCATACATGTACTTTGTCACGAATCGACGTCTCAAAAATAAAAACTGGGCAGAATATCGACAGCAATCAAGTGTGCGTATCAGCGGATTATGAATTCAGTCCGAAAGTTGATACAGTCGGAATCGTCAGTGATCTCCAATTGTTCGTTTGATACGAAGAAAGCCTTTGCATTGGCAAGCTGCCTAATATAGGTTAGACTAGACGTTATCTCATCCCTAGAATGTCTATCACACAGAAAGAAAAAACGACCTCATCTCGAGATAAAATGAATCTCCAACTCTTGTCCCTAAAAAGAGTTTCTTTTGCAACTCGAAAAGACATAACTGGGTCTCCACTTGAGATGACATTGTCTCCAACTGGTTAAAATGATTCTCAGCTGTTTCCACCGGATTGTCTGTTGTCTCGAATCAAATAAACAAGTGATGTCTCCACACTATAAAAAAACGTATCACACCCAGTGGGTTTCGAACCCAGGACCCTCTGATCGCAAGTCGGACACCAGAACCACCGCACCACCGAGCTCCTTATGAGCAGGTTTTGGTTCCCCTCGGTTTGTTTCCAATTTTCTCCAGCTGATGCCCTGTCCCATCGACTGGAGAACTGAGAAAACTCAAAATGAGTAGACTTTGTCGCTACTTCAGAATGAGACTCCGATGCAAGAGGGCTCCAGCTTTAGAAAACTGATACTCATTCTGTGGTACTCATTCTGTGTTCGAGTAGCAAAGAAACTCATTTTAGGGACAAAGTAGTAGGCTCGAGACTCATTTTATCTCGAGATGAGATCGATTTTTTTTCTGTGCATGTGAGGCATTTTGCCTTGTGTTCTGTAGGTCCTCCGGCTTTCCCTATGGCTATAGATAGGGTCTGAACCGAAGAGACTCGACGGGGCACTCGAAGACGAACAGCAAATGAGCGAAACTCGAGATAAAGTGTCCTTTAAACGGTAATTTCAACATCGAACAAGTACAATGTGGTTCACATTCATCAACACCATCATCATCTACCCCAAAATAGTACCACGTGAAATCTGCAGAAATACAGAGGGTGATAAAATGATTAATTCTTGATCAACACACGAGGCGTCACATGGCCGGATTCCAGGCGGAGGAATGAACCGGGTCACTAGTTTCATCAAGTTACAGGCCCAGATCATCATCGTGGTCTCACATACAGATGGCGCAAACATCATTTCTTAGTTTTACGTATAGGAGTTGGGACAATTCCCTCCTTGTGACCTCCCTGAAACAATTACAAAACAACATGCCAAAGTGGCCTCCTCATAAGTAAACAAAATGCGAAAGAGCAACTGCGCATGCGCATGAGAAACTGGGTTCCGTATCCCGAACTTTCCCGCCTTTTTGAGGTGCTCTCCAAACTAGGGGCATAGCTCCACAAAATTGCAAGATGGAAATTTTATTATCAACCAATTCAACCAACTAAATTAACTAAAAGTTATGTATGTTCAAGTAAACCGTCTGCTGACGCTATCTCACTTGTCTCATGTAAAATCGTATTGTTCGGCTTTAATAAACTAGATATATCACTCGTCTTGTTTTCGCATTTTCTTAGTGTTGTTTTTTCTTAGTGTTCTTAGTGTTGTTTTAGACTTGCTGTTTTCTCATTCTAAAGGCGCCGCTCCACGTGACAGTAGCACTAAAGTGGCTCGCACACGAGCGTTTTATCCGGCGTTTAGGCCGTGCGCCTAGGGGCGTTTATGAAACGCCGAAATGAGCGCATGGTAAGCGCAGGGTTGACGCACTGCATGCCCCGACTCTGCGTTGGTAAACGCAGACTTCTGGGTGAACGCATTGGTTTTCAACATGTCCAAAACTTTTTCGAAAACGCAGAAGAGTGCGTCTATTGACGCAAACGCTGCGTTTAAGAACGCATGAGAACGCACGAGAACGCAATGAAAACGCAGCGTTTGTAAAACTCTGGACGTTGCGTCATGAAAAAGTCACGTCCCCCGGAAGAGTACCGGAAGTCGTCAAAACGCACGGAAAACGCAGGGCCTGCGTTTTGAAAACGCAGGGCGTGCGTTCACACGGCGTCTATGCGCTAAATTGTGCGCTTGTCGGCGTTTTCAAAACGCGCTAGTTGACGCCGTACTCGGCGCTCGTGTGAGACGGGCTTAGATGCGTCCATGCGTCCCTGAACGCATTGAAATTCAAATTGGACGCTTGATGACGTGAATCAAAATATAAAAAACGAACAGAAAATGAAGGGGGACGTATGACAGACGCATGTTTTTCAGCTTTTGTAAAGAAAAAACGTCCATTGCTTTTTGGACGCATGCACGAAAAATTTAATCACATAAAAATTCAAGTATTTTGCTCTCAGATGCCAGGAAAATGCATCTAAAAGGACTTAAATTGTTAATTTTTTCTCTTCACCCTAGTTGTTCCAGGCAAATAATGTAATTGCCTTATTTTTAGCCCGCTTGGCCGCAAGGCCCAGCAGGGCTTATGCTGTGGTTGGGGTCATTGAGTGGTGGTCTGTCGTGCGTTAGTCCGTACGGCGGTACGTCCGTACGTCCGTAAACTTTGGTTTGTTAGCGCTCTAGAGCCTTTATTTTTCGAGGAATCNTGTTTTGCGATTCCTTTGTTATTTGGACACCGTTGTCTATCTTTGGACGGGAATTTTAGACACGTCTAAGCTAGACATCCTTCTGTAATCGCAGTTTAAGCTAGACGACTGATTTAGACTTGTCTTGGCGAGTTAGACTTGTCTAAGAGATAGACATCCTTTATAAGTTCGGGCCCATGTGTTGTTTCTCCCTAACGAAGTGATGGAGCTTCGTCAAATTTCTATCAAGGGTAAATAGGATACATAACATAATACTGCTCCAAGCCAAGCGGGCACAGTGCCATTGGCACTATTTTTTACCTTTCCCTCTGGAAAAGTGGACTCATGTCATTTGTATTTGGATTCATGGATTTGGGCTTTTAAACAAGCAGATGAGTCCACTGAGAAAAAATGGACTCATGGGAAAAAATCTTTAGCGCCACCACTGGTTCTAACAATAATTGCTGTCACACAGTACTGTATGACAGCAATTTGCTGTCTGAGAGCAATAATTGACTATCTGACAGCAAACTTTCGACAGAAAACTGTCACGTGGTGCGGCGCCTTTAGTGTTGGCTAATTCTACTCTTCTTGAGCTCCAAACGCATGAGAGTCCTGGACGAACATCGACAACGTGATCAACAAAATGACAACATGGAGCATCTACTTCAGCAAGTCTATGATTGGCAACCTTCATGAAACTGTCTTTCTAAAAACTCCTGAAATGACCATCCTGGAAAAACACCACTTTTACGGAAGAGAGTAAACAGAAAGAAAAAACGATCTCATCTCGAGATAAAATGAATCTCCAACTCTTGTCCCTAAAATGAGTTTCTTTTGCAACTCGAATAGACATAACTGGGTCTCCACTTGAGATGACATTGTCTCCAACGGGTTAAAATGATTCTCAGCTGTTTCCACATGATTGTCTGTTGTCTCGAATCAAATAAACAAGTGATGTCTCCAACGTTTCACACCCAGTGCGTTTCGAACCCAGGACCCTCTGATCGCAAGTCGGACACCAGAACCACCACACCACCGAGCTCCTCATATGAGCAGATTTTGGTTCCCCTCGGTTTGTTTCCAATTTTCTCCAGCTGATGCCCTGTCCCATCGACTGGAGAACTGAGAAATCTCAAAATGAGTAGACTTTGTCTCCACTTCAGAATGAGACTCCAGTTGCAGTTATCTCCAGTCGATGTAAGAGGGCTCCAGCCTTAGAAAACTGGTACTCATTCTCGATTCGAGTAGCAAAGGAAACTCATTTTAGGGACAAAATAGTAGGCTGGAGACTCATTTTATCTCGAGATGAGATCGATTTTTTCTGTGTAGCAGGTTTGCCTACTTGTAACAAAATGAGATAAAATCCTGACGAGCCAACTAGCCCTGATTGTCTTTCCGGACATCACGATTTTAGACACCAATCAGAAGGCCATGTAGAATTAGCGGAGTCAGCGGATCTGGCGGATTTAGCGGATTCTGTATGAGTATAAAATTGAATAAAATTTGATAATAAATGGAAGTTAATTGAGCAAAATAATTATTCAAGTGTTCTACATGTATGTGCTGCACAGGTTATAAAGGAAAAGCCGCAACAGCGTCGCGAACCGCAGCTGGCCGAACTATTCCTGCACTAAGACCATTTTTTTGCCCTAGGCCTATGCCTATTTGGATTACCGACTGTAAAAGTTATTTTCGCGGTCCTTTATAATCTGTGGGACGCACGAAAAACTATATTACTTAATTAGTTTCCATTCGTCATTGAATTTTATTCGATTTTATACAGAATCCGCTAAATCCGCCGGATCTGCTGATTCCGCTAATTCTACATGGCCCAATCAGAATGATATCGAACATCGCAGAACGTGATATTATCAATCGAGTCAAATATCACCAATTCGTGAAGGAAGGAGGCAAAACACCTCAAAGTCTCTGAAATCAACATGGTCATGATCACTTAGATTACATTCTGCTATGCATGACACCAGGCCAAAAGGTGTGAAAAATCACGGTTACAAAACCGGATGGGGAGGTTGCCATGCAGCACTTCATCCATTTAATGCCCCAATCACACTGAGCTACATGTAGTTCTCAGTACCGGTACGTTCTTGAAAATTTTGCTGAACGAGCTCAAACTGTGTGCGAACGGAGTGGACGTGGTGGCAACAGTCTTTTTACGAACTTCATGGATGGGAAGGGTCTCCAGAACATCGAGGCATTATTTGGCCAAGGGTTACACGTTCTAGCCCGTTTTACGATTTATTTAGGACGGGGCAGGACGTTTTGAGAACTACTTCAGTGTGACAGGCCCTTAAAGTCCTTCTTGCACCACAAAAATAAATTCTCACTCTTTTTGAGCTTTGTACAGCATTCAGACACAACTACATTTTGCTGTTTGTTTCATGAAATTATGTTAAGTAGTAAGCGAGATATCAAGGATTTTGTCAGACAAAATCATTGGGCAACCGTACTGTGAACGACTTCAACAATGTGAATATGCTAATTTATTCGTGACGTATTACTAGGGAAAACTTCATTCGAATTTGACCCACCCAGAGCACGCTGGACGCATGGTTTCTGCATGATAATTGCATTTTGTTGAATTTCCCATCACATTCATTGCTTAATTTGTTCACTAGGCCGCTCTTATCAGGGAAATGACATGTTCATTAATGCAGATTCCCTAGTGTGACATCACTTAATGCGGCAGTCTTACACCATTCTGATTTTAGC
The DNA here is from genome assembly GCA_002633025.1 of Notospermus geniculatus. Taxonomy (NCBI): domain Eukaryota; kingdom Metazoa; phylum Nemertea; class Pilidiophora; order Heteronemertea; family Lineidae; genus Notospermus; species Notospermus geniculatus. The sequence continues at coordinate 58,240 of NMRB01000777.1, read as the reverse complement.
TGGGTCATTCACAAAATCAACCATAACTTTCTTACCGCTTGGAATTTTTTCACCAAATAAAAAGCTTTTTCACTGTAATTCTGTGCCAAATGATTATACATGTACAAGCTGCAAAAAATGGTGCAATAAGGACTTTAAGATTACAAAGAGTGCATATACGACACGGTGCATGCAATATTAACAAATAAGAGATATTTTAAACCAAGTGATAAAAATACGTAACTTACATGGTTCCCCAGTAATTGATTATTTCACTCAGATTATTTTTGTCTTCCCTCTCATGGCGGGGATCCCTTAGCAACATGAAGCCCTTCATTGTTGCTGCTATATAATTTATCTCAACCTCATTGTATTGTTTGCGATATCTGTAAGACCCTACAGGATGTCTCGGGATGTTTTTATGTGGCTATATACTCTAGTGGGCAATTCACCGGTAACGGATTTACAAATCAGAGCAAAATTTAGTCATATTTTTCGCTCCCACCCTTATCTGGCAAATACGACGAATACGAAATCAGAATATTTTTGAACAGGTTCAAACCCAGTATACAATTGAAGCTTAAGAAGCAGTGTTACCCATTTTTGTCGGTAACGGAATTAATCAGAGAGACAGTGCAAAAACAGTCACCAACTTTTAAAAAATTCTTAAGCCTAGCGCACATCGACCTTGCGACTGGAAGCATCTACCGGCAATGGCGTTTCCGGCAATGGTGGGCGACTGGCTGGAAACAGCAGCAACTGATCAGATCCTCAAACAGGTCGATGTGCGCGGCCCGGCAACGTAGTTCCAGCCAATTGCTCATGTTCTACTCGTTGCCGACCGTTGCCACTTGTTGCCGCAATAGAGAAATTAACATTTCTAAAGACAGTGTAACGGAATTACAGCAACGGAATTACAAAAAAAATACTTCTGAAAAGAAGTCTCTTCTGAAATCTAGTGTGGAGAAGTGCCAGCCTGAAGAAGACCCCGGTTGGGGTCGAAAATTTGCTAAATTCTAGAAGTTGACTTCCTATTTATTATTATTATACGTTGTGTTGACTTTTGTGCTTCTTCTCTCTTTGAATCAGGTCTTGTAGATGTGAAACCAACCAAAACACCATGGTTTTCATGGATGTAATCTGACCTACGCGGGGCTAAAGAAGGGTGCCAAAACAAGGTCATGTCAGGACATTCTGAGCAAAAAACATGAATTTGAATTTTCATAAATTTATCTTGCCTTATAACTGAAAATACTGCACATTATAATTTCCAGCAGTGTTGCCTGAATCTCCTAGATTTTTTGCAGATCTGAACGAGTTGTAGTATCAAAGATGAAAATGAAAATTTGATTTTGTAATATCCATTCTCAATGGAGAATTGCCCTGTTTCGTTCTTCTAAGGTTACTTCAGATATTCATGCTGTAGGCTTAGGCCTAGCCCACATCACAATATAGACCATACAAAGAATTTATTGATTGCATTCAACATAACTGACCAATGAGTGAGTCGTGCGTTACAGCTCTTTATTTTGACATGCATATTCAATCGGGTAGGCGGTCATATGGGTGTTCAGTAAAGTAACCTTAGAAGAACGAAACTAGAGTATCTTCTTAACGTCGTCTGATCACTGGCAGAATAAAAGAAAGACGATCATAGATTGTGATTAGTGAGGTTTCGCAAACCTGACGAAACACGAGATACGAAATTGGACTTCATTTCCATGACGTAATGTATTTCAGGAGATGGTTGGTACCGGTACCAAGTATCGCCAGTCGCAAGTGACGTTAGACCGATAGAGTTGCGGTGTATATTAAACTTTGAAGTTTATCTTTCATTTCCACTTCGTAGATACGAAGTGGAAATTTAACAAGCCTGGTGGCGACAGGGCTCACTAAGTGGAGGGTTTTTGAATGGGAGTAACAGAAAATAGATGGACAATTCGAATACTAATTGGTTGTATCACTTTATCAGAATTATCATCATCACAGAAAAAAAAATCAAATCGAGTCGAGACTCAGAGTCTCACTTTAGGGACAAAATGGTTCGAAACACTTTTTGACTCAAAATGAAACAGAAAATATTTCGGCGCGAGACAATAACAACTCGGCCCGAAATATTTTCCCTTGGAACGAGGTGTCATTGTCTCGGGCCGAAATATTTTCTGTTTCATTTTGAGTCAAAAAGTGTTTCGAACCATTTTGTCCCTAAAGTGAGACTCTGAGTCTCCACTCGAGTTGATTTTTTTTTCTGTGATCCACATGTCTAGGCCTAGGCCTATAAATTCCTATTTTCTGAGGAAGTTGGATTTGACGGTTAATGATTAAATGGATTCTAGCCAAGAAAGTACCCCTCTCCAAACACAGTCAATGACTCATCAATAAAGCAACAGAGCCTTTACCGCAGGATATTCAAAAGACAAACAGAAACACACACTCCCTGAAAATTTCTTCGCCGCTGGTCAGATGCTAGTAATAACAATTCACTATACACAGTGATACACATCGCCAAATATAAATAAAAGTAACCTAATTACCGCACGCAACCTCCATATAGCGTAATCCGTGCAGACACGATTGAGCGACCAGGTATGGTTTGGCTAGTCTTGCGTTCTCGGGAAAAAATCTGTCGATTCGGTGTCTTTTTTCTCCACAACGACGTTATGATCAAATCAAACGGACTGACAACAAAATTTAATGACCACATGAAGAATTTTTGGACCTAAGTTCCGTACACAAGTCAACCCAACTAACTCACGATCGTGCAAATCAAATTCGGCCTATTTTCGTCATCCACAGACCCAACTCATTTCTCATTGCCAGGAAGGAAATCCAGCCTCACGCACGATACGCATCCGCTTTTTCAGCCCACGAAAACCATAATATCTCAAAAACTATGTAACGTATCAAAATTTCGTTGACCTCAGACAAAACTACATACAATTCGCCGTACATACATACCAAGATCAATAACATTGGACAAAACATGACTCCACAATCGGATGGAAACGAAAAATCAGACGCGAAAATAAGGGTCACTTAGTGAGCCAAAAATTCAAGACGCACCAAAACTCAACAGCCATCATAACTCTTTCGGTCTTACATGACGCACAGGCAGGAGGGACATTAGTGGAGGTAACAACCACTGATATTACATCAGTGTAGCACCCTACCACTCGCTAATGAACTGATATGATCCTATATGATTTTTCTCACGCCTTTCACACCTTCTTTAGGGGGTTGGGTAATAGACCGAGATGTGTGTCTAGGTGTTTATCTGTGGTGTCCGCGATGAGAGAGTGGTACATCCATCCAGACGCTCTCCAGGGGAACAAGTGGCAGGAACGAAAAATCAGGGGTTCGAAAGTAAAAAGCATAAAGCGACGAAAAGAAAGAAAACAGTGGTACCGGAAACGACTTCAGGTGAAACGGAAAAGCTGCTGTGAGCGACGGTAAGTCATTTCGAAATTCCGAAATTCGATTCCTCTTTATTTTCGGCTCGCTGCTGACGACGGTGTGGTTCTCTATACACAGTGTCACTGATTACGTCATTGGTGTTTGGCATTATACAGGGCGTTTCAGAAAAAAACGTGTCATCTCCAAAGTGTTCCCTAAAGTCAAACCCAGAAAGATTTGGGGCTATAAATTTGTAGGCACGTAGAGCGGGATGTAAATAACTGCTCTTAAAATTTTTGCGCTGATTGCTTCATGCACGACTGCACAAGAGGCCTTTACTTGAATGGGTTCAAAACGGTGCAAAAACCAACTTTGCACTCTGGACAAATGATACAGTGGACAATGCCTTGGCAATTCCATAATGATACACACACATCACCGTAAAACAAAACTTTTATTGCATTTCTTACATACAAAAAGTAATTTTTGCCAGATTTAACCATGGAGGTATACCTCCATGATTTAACCCTCCATAAAGCGTCCTTCGACATGAAATCCATTGTAGTGCACAGCAAAGTTGGTTTTTGCATCATTTTCATCCCATTCAGGTAAAGGCCTCTTGTGCAGTCATGCATGAAGCAATCAGAGCAAAAATTTCAAGAGCAGTCATTTACATCCCGCTCTACATGTACGTCCCTACAAATTTATAGCCCCAAATCTTTCTGGGTTTTAGCTTTAGGGAACACTTTGGCGATGACACGTTTTTTCTGAAACACCCTGTAGAAGATAGTCTCGTGCCACCAGACTCTGCAATTTTCAAATTTAGAGTCTGGTCCAGATGGTACCTTTTGCTTGTAAAATCCATCATGGCGGACAATCTACCGCCGATGACGTAGAATACAATGCACAATCAAAGCAAAAAGTATGCAGCGTGCGAGTAAAACTACAGTATTTTGTACCCCTTGCTGTTCGGCCTACTGCAC
>NMRB01000777.1:41431-53781 GCA_002633025.1 Notospermus geniculatus | reverse complement strand
GGTAGTCTCGCGCAGCCAGACTCTTTCATTACCATTACAGAGTCTGGCCCCAAACTTGATTTTTACTGTTCGATGGTAGTCTCGCGCAACTGCGAATTTCGGGTCAGACTCACTCACTCAACTCAGTCTCACAACCTTCCAAATGTCTGAATCTGGCAATGAATCGATTAGCAAAGTGATCTGAGACAGCATCAACTTACTGGAGTTGAATTTCAGGCTGAAGTCTGAGCAGGAATTGTGTATCCGTATGGGAAGCGAGATCGAGAAAACCCAACTGACATTTATGGTCGTCGCCATGATGAGATCACATGATCACTTCTCTTGCCCAATCAGCAGCCGGATTGTGATTTTCAAATGGGAGGAATCGGCGGATGGAAATGAATGACTAGCTCTGTCCCTGATTAGCCAATCAGCGAGCGTACCAGGATCTTGGTAAGCCTCCGAACAGTAATTTCGCAGTTTGATCCCAGACGCTTGTTCGATCCCCAGATTCGAAACAGCGGCTGGGTGACCGAGACTAGTTCTCTGGGCGCCGCCATATTCCCCCTGTTGCCTATACGTCACCAAATTTTGAAACTAGCCAATCAGCGAAGCTGACCTTATTTCAAATCATCGAAATAAGGTCACTAGGTCGCTACAATGAGAATTGCGTTCAGTGCCAGACCCTCGGTCTCACGACCTCGGAGTATGACCGAGGGGCTGGTTGCGCGAGACTATGTACAAGAAAGAAGCCACCAACATATCCAGATTCAGTCCAGTGATTCGAGCTCCAGAACCTATTTTGTAAAACCAAGTTGAGGCCCTAATCAGGGTCACGTGCCTGGAATTGACCAATCAGCGCGGGGTAAAAGTAGATCTTTAAAAACCCGGTTTTCTCCATTTATCATAGATAATATCGAGTAAAAGGCACTTAAATATTCTGTTTGACACAGAAATAATCAACTTAAGAGAAAAATAATTTGCAACTTTTGGGAAAGTTTGATAGTGATGGTATCATAAGCCTGTCTTCCAGTGGGTTGAGTGTATTACTACGCCGATATGGAGTGGCTGCATTGAAATATCGTGCGAAATTACCCCTCATATTTTCAGTACCCACGGTACTGAAAGCATTAGGCCAGGGGTATATTGTGTTCGAACGGTTCCTTCCAACGAAACTCTGGGACCAATCTACGAGCACGGTCATCTCGCCATTTCTAATGGTAAATGCGTTGGCCACGCATTACAGGTGCGTGACCTCATGCTGAATTTGCGATTTGCCGCTGACGTCGCACCACAAAAATAGCTCTGCAGCTGATAGTCCGGGACCAAATGGGATCGCGTGGGATGGTATGACACTTGCCGAACTATCTAGATTGATTAGAATGGTTTCCTGTACATGACAAACTTTGCCGGCACTTCCAGAAATTCTTTTGACGGAAGTTAAGAGTTCGTACGCGAGAAAACCATGCAAAATCTGCAAAAAGTGATAAAATAGTGGATCACGGATTTTACCCAAATTTTTACCATAGGTCACACCTGGGTCAAGATAATTACTGGCAAGAGTGTTTTGCGAAAAAAAAATCCTGGTGGATTTGGCAAGCAAAATTGCATTTTGGGTAATTTCTGGCTGTTTTCTGGCTTGAAAATAGCCCAAATAGGGTGGGTATTTTTCACCATCCATGGTAAACCAATCAAATAATTGTCATTGCCGCACTAAACTACAGGTCTTACTTAACATTTTTTGATAGTTGCTCACACTTTGTTATCATGTTTATACAGGGTGTTACATAATCTAAAAATAGCTCATCCCAGTACTCCCGAAAGTATGCCTCACTCTGAGCCCTCTATCACACCCTCTGCAGGGAGCTGGATGGTCCTGCCTCACTCAAATTGTCACGAAGGTAAACGGAAACAGATTCAAAAAGAAAATCCTCAATATCTCTTATCCTTATCATTTTACAGGCCTTGCAATATGGGCCTCATTGGCCAATGCTGTGTGCTTTGTTCTTACTTATGGTTTCTGATCTCTGGTTCGTGGTGAAATTGATATATGAAAAGTTGAGATTTGTCTGACACACTTTTTGTTTCTTGAATAACTTATCTCCGAGGCCAGGTAGAGCACTAGTAACAAGTTCCTTCCCCATGTTTCTGGCCCTTGGCATCAAAAAATTTAATCTCCAGGATCAGCATCATAATGATATTGATATTGATATTGATATTGATATTGATATTGATATTGATATTGATTTTGATTTTGACATATCAGGAGATCTGCCAGAGCAAGCGACTTGAAACTGGTACCACAACATCATAGTTCATCAAAGGATGTTATTGCAACTGTAATTTTCGATTTGCACCTGCTGGGTCGCATGATATTTGCTGATATCATGGCGAGATTTGATATTCAAATTTGATAACATGAGATAAGTCAGAATGTGGTAATGATAGAAGCCTAAAAGCTTCACGTACACCTAGCTTGTCAAGGATGAGCTTTCAGATTACGCAATGACCTTGAAGGTCAGAGGTCAAGGTCAAGGGCAAATCTGCTCGGAATTTTAGGAGAAAACGAATTTAAGCCGGAGTTACAATGTAACCATCTCCTATAAGTTTAATAATTAAGGATGCCTGTTCCAGTTACGCAATACTTCCCAAGGTCAGAGGTCAAGATCACAGTCAACCGTTACAGATAACATGAGAGAAGTCAGAGCCTGGTGATGGTTAAAGCCTAAAATCTTCACCTAAACCTACGTTATCAAGGACGACCTTTCGGATTACGCTATGACCTTGAAGGTCAGAGGTCAAGGTCGAACAGTTCTAAAATGCAAATCTACTCAGAATTTCAGGGAAGAACTAATTAGAATCCTGCATTAACTATCCCCTAGGTTTAATCACGGATCCCTGTTCCTGAGTTACGCAATACATGTACTTCTCAAAGTCAGAGGTCAAGGTCACAGTTAATTAGCTCTAGAGAAGTAAACTTCTCCTCGTAAAGCATTGACATCGCTCCGATATCCTTCTCTTGTTATGTATGTCAAGAGATGATGGACCCACAACAGATTCTATGCAGCCTTGCCGCATTTTTAAACTTTGATTGCGGCCTCCTGAGTAAATACCCTATCGACAGAAGTGTCATACCTCTGATCAAAAGCAATGAAGACATAAGACCTTAGCAGTTTACAAGTGCCAGCAAAATGATGTAAAGACAGAGTGTCAGCTATTGCTGTTGCGCTGTGGTAAATAGGGAACCCCGATCACGCAGACCACGCGAGAATATACGCGTGGTTTTGAACTGATAGTACACTAATGCCACCTATTATTCATGACGATTCAAGGTGTGATTGGCCGTGCTTGGTGAACCGCATCTCTCGCACAATGGGCCTAGGTCAACGCTAGGTGTCTCGTCTGCTCTATCAGTAGTCATCACGTGACCAACTGGCGCTCCCCATTCAGTTATGACGACAGTGATAACCTGAGGCAATTCACAGTGAGCCCAGCCCACCGGTACAGACCTGGACTCGGTGCCACTCGCGAAAGTGCAAACATCCTCTCCATATTTCTCGGCAGAAACCATACCATGGAGTTCATGTCATATGAGGTGTTCAAAAAATGGAACGTCCTTCTGCCGATTGGGACATGTACAGTTGAGGTCAGAAGTTTACATACACTTTGGTAAAAAATATTCAACTCAAATTTTCAAAAGGTTTTATTGTTCTTACAAATACTTTTTTCATGGGGAATTATACTTAAGATGTCTACTTTCTTTTCTTGCTACATTCATTGATTACAGTTTCTTTATTTCAGAATTATGTAACATAATTTGTTCGATCTCAGAAATATAGTCGCTCAAAAGTTTACATACACCTAAGTCAAACTCTAAAAACACANGAAATAAAGAACTATGTTACATAATTATGAAATAAAGAAACTGCGATCAATGAATGAAGCAAGAAAAGAAAGTGGACATCTAAAGTATAATTTCCCATGAAAAAAGTATTTGTAAGAACAATAAAACCTTTTGAAAATTTGAGTTGAATATTTTTCACCAAACTGTATTTAAACTTCTAACCTCAACTGTAGCTGTTTTAGTAGATATTGATAATAATTTTTCCCCTGAAAGTCACAGAAAATGTTCTGTGAAAAGTGCTTGGAATATCCCCGACAGCCAGGCTGTGGCTAGCCCTTTTCCTATGGGCCAGGGGGCCGGGGGGATGCTGACGGAAGTTCTGCACTTGGCACCCATACAACCACAGAAAATTTTAAAATCTAGATGCTCTGACTGAGAAGCCACAATTTGCAATCACGGAATATTTGTGACTTTCAAATATATTTTTCAATTCTCTGGAGGCATTTGCCCACCCTGTCCCTATGCTAGCTACGACCCCTCCCATGCCGGAAATTCCTTGAACATTGCACCCGATGATAGTACTGGAAATTCAAAGGTTGGATGCTGTTATCAAATTCTGAAATCACTCATGTCGACTGGCATGTGACCATTCCGAAGGTTAAGAAGCGTAGGTAATTGGGGATCCCCAAGTGCTTCAAGTGGGAAATTCTTTTGTTCATATTTTGTTCATTCCTTCCTGATTTCAGGAGTCTGTCAAGTCTGTTATAAAGGACACTATCGTCTGCGAACTGTATCATAAAACAAGTTGCATTGTAGATCACATGTTTGTAAGACCGATCTTTAGGACAGTTCATAACATAGCTGAAGACAACAACTGTGACAACGCAGTATCCACTTGTTTTTGCCTTAGATATGGGGCAGGATACACTGTTTACTGTGAGACACGTTATTCCTGATCTGTGCTGTATATTATAAGCAGTACGAACCGGTTATATAACGCTACATTTAGACATGGCAAAGTGCACTAGGTAGCTTGGCTCTAATGTAAAATTAAAAATTATGTTGTTGCCCCCAAATGGGGCCTACTTATAACGTCATTTTTAACGTGTGGTTTATTAAGGGTTTAGTAAAGGTACCCCAAATCCCAAATCTTAGAACAATTAGAACTCCCTGTAAACAAAATGAATTCCAATAAAATGGCGGGGAGTCCATTCTTTATGCACCATAGAATGCACCCCCCCCCCCCACCCACCCCCATTCACACATCAGTCCAAACTATAGAAGTTCTAATTGTTCTTAGACATGGGATTTGTGTTACTTTTAGTAAGTCACCTTTTAGTCACCTTTTAGGGTAACGTTATCAGACTGCGCAAGTAGCCAAAAGTGGCTAACTGCTGTGATTAATGAAACTGGGATTGAAGTTAATCAGTTCACATGACACCGTGGGTTTTTGTCATTTCATCGCATTTCCCTAGAAATAGGTTGGGTGTTTGATTATGACTTCAATTTTTCAAAAACTTTTGTTGACGACGGTTGAAACAGCCGATAGTTGGCAGCCATCTTGGAAACCAACATGGCGGTCAGTTGGCATTAGTATTGACGAGATAATCAGATTTGCTGACCTTGGTATAAGTGCTTGAATGGTGCGTTTTATTTCATTTTTCTTCAAAATATAGGTAAAATATGTGAATATGCGGCCATTTTGAAATACGATAATAAAGTACTTCCGGTTAAGATATTGAAGTTTTTATTTTTGCATTCAACTACCCTATCCTAACTTCACATTAGCTGGTGATTTCATTGCTGAACTCCTTGCAGAGGATTAGATATAAGGCTCCAAAGATTGGTAGGTGAAAACGGACCTTTGGGGGTATGGTACCCTCTACCCCTTACCCCAGCCAAGTTTTAAAAAATATTCGAATGGTTCATATACCATTTAGAAGACGGATGCATAAGTATACACTCTGGTAAAAATATGAAAAAAATTGGGCCACAGGTTTTTGATGTAGTCTCTCAAAGTTTATTGTTGAAAATACATGAAATGTGGTGCCGAAAATGGGATATTTTGTTTTTGGTAATTAATTAATTAAGTAATTAACGGACTTAACTAATATTTTGGATTTTTTCATTTCTTGGTAGAAGGAAACTACCCACCACCAAATTTCGACGAATTCTAAATTTTTCACTTTATCACTTTTTGCATGGTCCTCTCGTGAACACACTCTTAAGGCGCCGCTCCACGTGACAGTTTTCTATCGAAAGTTTGCTGTCAGATAGTCAATTATTGCTGTCTGATAGCAGTCTGACAGTATAGTAGTGAAGCAATGCCTGAGACAGAATTATGAATTACATGTATGAGAAAAGTGGTCCTTAACTTTGTTTGAGTAGGCCTATAGTATATCGGGTGGCCCAGAAAAAACGATAACACTTTTCATTTTAGGGTTATTCAAAAAGTATCAAAGCGACGATTCTTATATTTGATTGCCGTAATGCCACAGATATTAAGGCGGGGGGGCTACCTACAGCTGAGCTCATTCCCTAGTGGCAATCCACGGAACTGGCCTTTGTACGACCAGTCATTCACATTCAGATTAAATCCGGAACCTTGAACTCAGGTTGGGCCACTACTTTTCAACTGTTCAGGTTTTCAAGGTTAGGTATGATGTGACCATGGAAAAGTTATAATAGTTAAACCCGAGTTCAAGATATTATTGGTGCATATACAGCCCTACATTTTACCTCAAGCGTACACACAAAAATTGTGCAGTAAAATTCAGTTCATTGAAAGAAGTGAAGAAGCAATTTAGCTCCGGAACTACAGCACAAAATTTATCAGAAAGAAATTTTGGTGTAAAATACACCAAATGGCTAATCCTCGCTTCACTGTAGACTGGTTCCTTTCAGTATCTTTGCGACATTGCCACCCACTACACGCCCGTGGCGATACTGTCTGTTCCACCACAAACACTAAAATGAGGACAGACACAACAGGCATATGGGCGGTTATGTCCGCATAAATTAGACGTGCACAAAACGTATTTGTAAGTGTAAAACATATGTTTTTGTGCCAAAACAGATGTTTCTGTGTAAAAACAGACATACAAAACGTGATTATTTTCGGCTAAACGCGTGTGTATTCCCAAAACGAATATATTTCTTGCAAAACAGATGTAAGTTTGTCGATAAACACGAAAGTTTTACCCGATTTTTATATTTTCTCGCAGAGATGTCGGCTCGCAGAGACCAAACCGCAGAGATGTTTGCCAAACGAAGACGCTAGATGGCGCTCGATACTATCGCTGTTTGAGTCTGCGGTTTCTCACCTGTTGGAGCCCGAGCCTCAGCGGCCAAGTGGTTAGCACGCGCGGTTATCAAGCGGAACAGTGATGTCGCGGATAACATCACTGATCGACCTCAAAGGTAATTATCACCAGCGACATAGTAGTCGCATCGGTAGTCGCCCCATTTTAGTCACAAGTGTGCGCCACCCGTTAGAAGTGACGTAAATTTCTCTAAGGAAAACTACACAACCAGATACCGTGAGTGCAAATTATGCAGGTGTGATCCACCGACTTTATGACACGTTTACGATAAGTCTGCGATTAGTTCACGACGGGTTTGTGGCGAGTTAACGATGGAAAATCATAGCCGTGGATCAGCTGAAATTTACATTCACGATTCATTCATGACTAGTTTGGGACTCGTTGACAACTGATTTCTATTGGCGACTAGTTTGTTACGAGATCAAACATGTTTGATTTGGTTGCAAACTCTTCGTAAAGTAGGCTCTGTTGCAGGCGATTTGGCCAACCCACGTCGAGAATGACGTCATGACGCTAGACCATCAGGGCTGGGTTGCACAAAACTCATGTTAGCGCTAACTTGGTGTTAGCGCCAACTTTATGTCAAATGACGTAAAAAGGCAAGGGATTTTTACGTCATCTAACATAAAGTTAGCGCTAACACCAAGTTAGCGCTATCGTGAGTTTTGTGCAACCAGCCCCAGACCTCATAAACTACCGGCGATGCTGAAATGGGGCCGCTTCCATCGGAGACGCATTTTTTGGTGGATCAGCTTCAACCATCTTCAATGCCATGCCATTTTTTTCACGATGAGTTTGCGAATCTTTCCCCAGTGCTGTTGTAAACTCCCAAACTGATCGTAAACTTGTTGGATCACCCATTATATTCAACACCACTTGTGACCAAGGGGCCACAAGTTTGCTACCCAGTCGTTACACTCCTCTCGCAGTGTTTTGTTTCGCTCCGTACCTACGCTTCACAAACCACTGCTTCAAATGGCTGGTATTCTGCCGATTTACCGCCAGATGGCACCACTACTGTCCAACCAATCAGCGCCCACCATCAGGCTGCAACTGAGCAAAATCCCAAAACACTTTCTCCAGCGCAGCAGCGGGAACAGTAGTGGTGCCATCTGACGGTAAATCGGCAGAATACCGGCCATTCGAAGCAGTGCATGGTTTGTGAAGCGTACATGTAGGTACGGAGCGAAACAAACACTGCGAGCTGAGTGTACCCAGTCGTTTACTTTCATCTGGTCTGAACTGGCCCTAGTTCCCTGGCAAGTTTCCTGGAAACCGCTGTCAGAACCGGCCTGCTTTACCTTTCAATCTCCGGTGTCCAAAGCGTGTCCTGCTTGCCATCCATCATCACCGGGAGTTCACCTCTGGAATCCTTCTTCCCTTGTCTGAACGAATTACTCTTTGTTGTGACCGTCTGGATCTTCTCAAACTGCAGATAAAACAGCACCTTCTCTGTCAGGTGATCAAGCTGGGGCGGGCTGAGAAGAAAAGATAGAATGGAGTCAGGACATTGTTCAGACATGTTCCCTTCTCTGTCAGGTGATCAAGCTGGGGTGGGCTGACAAGAAAAGATAACATTATTGTTTTTCTGCAGACATGCTCACTGCCACTCTCCAATAGGCGAAATGGGTGTAGGCGAAATGGGGAATAGGCGAAATGGTTACAATTTGTAGGCGAAATGGTGAATAGGCGAAATGGGGATAAACCGAGGTTCCGCAATGTCTCCGAATTACGAAATACGAATATACTTCGACTATGATGTCATCACCGTGACGTATAACGTTGTGTCTCTTTCATGATGTCATGCAAACTTGTTGCGTCTTGATGAAGATGGCCATATCTTTGTAGGTAATTGCTAATTTTCATTTACAAGAAACATGTTTTGGGGCTTTTTCTGAACAGACAGGTGACAATTGGATATAGGCCAACCTGGCACACTTTTGCAGTGGAATTAATGCTTGAAATATCTATTCTCAAGGCCGAAAGTCGGATGGATTCGAAGAAATGCCATCATCAACAACGTCAACATCAACGTCCTGAAGTCGTTTCGTGATTTGTAATTTGTGACAATGCGGAACCTCACAAATATCTTATATTGTTCAGGCACAAATTTTCAATCCTGCAGCAAAAGACTTTATCATTCAAACTCTGTAGGAAAACTGATTCCTCTCACTTGTACATTCCAAGAAAACACGTGTTTAACACCTACCAGTACATTCCAGGTAGATTTCCCCAAAAGTAGCGAGCACGTTGCTGAGCTGAGAAATACTTGGAATTCAGCTTCACTGGTTCACACTGAAAGAAGAACACACATGAGTAAGACGGGTCAACATTATCGGCAGCCCGATGGCCCGGGACCCACCTGAACTGGCGTAGGGCAATCAAACCACCCGTTTGGCTACCTCGAAAAGTCACTCACAGCTCCAGGCTCTGTTTCTGACCTGCACATCGCTGATTGAAATGCCATCTTCAGGCAATTATTAGTAACAATAGTTCATCTGCATGTGCTGAAGATGGCGCTGCGATAGACTGTTCCTCTCTATGATGGCGTCACAGTAGAGTCTGTTGAATGATCTGGGAGGAGATATCACTTTTGGACAGATGGATGTGCAGACAGCCGGATGGACCAAAAGACGGTGAATGGCAAAACAACGGCCCGTATTTTAGAATGCTCCTCACCGTAAAGGAGTTCCTCAAGGCTATTGTTTTCAACAGGAGAACAATAGCAATGAGGAACTCTTTAACATTTGAGGAGAATTCTAAAATAAGGGCCAGAAAGTAGGAAGACAAGCCTGGTGGCGACAGGGCTCACTAAGTGGAGGGTTGTGAATGGGAGTAACAGAAAAGTACATACGTACAATTCAAATGCATGTAATAGGTTGTATCACTATTTATTATCAGAATCATCATGATGCACATGTACAATTGCTGAGGAAGTTGCAACTTAGAATAATAAGGTGTTGCCCAAAAAGTTTGAGGCCGAACCAGGCAACTTTGATAGGGGATCTTAATTTGAACATGAAAAATAGGGCCGTATTCAAAAAGGGTGTTTAGCCTAACCAGCGTACAAATTCTGCATTACACAGGTTAAAGACCTAGAAAACTATTGTTCTGCCTGATCTCTGGCATTTACGCACAAGATGATCACACGCGTCTATCTTTCCTGCGTCTTAGTGTGGGAGGACAAAAGTGGTGCTCAAATTCAAGACAAGCCTGCCTATCGTTTGACTTATTCCTTGGTCCTCTTGGACTAAGATGCAGGATAGTTAGATGCATGTGATTCTCATGATTCTCCTGCGGGTAAACGCCTCTGGTGAAGCACCATACAGACATCAGACAATAGTTTTCTAGGCCTTTTAACCTGAGTAATGCAGAATTTGTACGCTGATTCTAAGGCTAATCGCACGATGATCACCCTTATTGAATACGGTCCACATTCTTTATATCATGAAAATCTTTCAAGCCAATCAGGAGTTGCATAATTTTTGCCAGCAAAGGCACACCCCGAGTTGACCCAAAGGTCCGAAATTCATGATCAGCCACCCACTGGATCCAAGCATTGCCAAGCTGAAGGCTGACCTTGCTTCACAAAAAATAATACAACTTCCTATTGGCTTGACTTTGATGATAAAATTTTTCTTGGAAGATGATCCCTTCTTAGAATTCAGGAAAATAAAAATTGTGAGGTAGCCTGGTTAGTTATGCCTGGATATTTTGGGGGACATCTTGTATAAACAGAAAGAAACACGTAATTTTGAAATAACAAGAGACGGTCCAGATCCGAGTTTGTATCCTCATGAATTTGCTTCCAGAAATTCCAATGGGTCATAGCCTAATGTTTCTTGCTGCAATATGCAACACATCGCCTGATACTACTCCATCATCATTTCTTCAACGTTGAAAGGAATGATGTCCGCCTGTTAAGTTCCATTTCATAAACTTGAACCTGAAATAAAAGTGTAGAGGATTGTATTCGGCATTAAGGAAAAAATCTAATATAAGTTTTCTGCAATATTCACAAATTTTGACGAATACATCGGGGTCTTCTTCAGGCACTTTCAAGT
This sequence comes from Notospermus geniculatus, assembly GCA_002633025.1. Lineage (NCBI taxonomy): Eukaryota > Metazoa > Nemertea > Pilidiophora > Heteronemertea > Lineidae > Notospermus > Notospermus geniculatus. The sequence continues at coordinate 42,571 of NMRB01000777.1, read as the reverse complement.
TGAAATCCCAGGAGTGAAAGCATTCCTGGGATTTTAACTTAGAAGTGCCTGTAGAAGACCACGGTGTGGGATCAAAAACTGGCAAATATTGGAGATGACTTGTATTTAACCAAATATTTTTTCGCATTGATTATGTGTCGTTTTCTGTGCTTTATTTTATATACATGTACCAAGAAAAACATGAAAAATGCAGGTGCTGTCCCTGCCCAGGCATGCCAGGTTCATTGTCTGAAGGAGATGCAAATCAAGCAACTGTTGTTCCTCACTGCATCACGAAATTTGATGGTCCATCACCAAAATCAAGGTTAATTTTATATGGGCTACCTTGTCTATCTATGCTACTTGCGATGAATGTACTTCTGACAAATTACTAACCTTTGGCTTTTATTACAACTTCACAGTCAACCACCGGTAGTGTCTGTCCTTTCTCGCGCTGAAAAATCAAATCACAGTATGTATTTTAACTCAATGTTATAATCAAGATCAAAAATAGCCAGTGCCTTGGTGGTGTTCACCAATTGTATAAATAATCCAATGATGCCAAAAATTGCTTGGAAAATTTCAGACTTGCACATCCTGGAGTGGAGGCCAAATTTGACAATGGATTATCACTGGGCCAAAAATCACCTGGCTGATACCAGATATATGTATGCGGCCGCATGTCATAAGTTGGTCCAAAAAGTGTTGCAGGGCAAAAATTGGTCATTTTTCAACATTTACCCCACTGAAGTATCATGCCCAACCCTACAATATACAACAAACTGTTTGTGACTAAGTTGTTTAATTACGGATATAATCACCTATTATCGTCAGCAATTAACTGGAAAATGCATTGGAATACAAACACATTTTTGCGATTTTCTCAAAACGACCCTCTTGTAAAGAAATCCACATAATTTGGTTAATATATACTCAAATTTGATTTGGTTTGCGGTAAAATGATCCTCAGAACTTTCTCTTTCCATATAATGCCAAAAATTTTAATTGACTGAAGTTGGTCACAGAAATATTTTGTGGTAAAGTTACCCTATTAAAAGTGATTAATTTTCACAACCGATTTGTAGAAACTTCTTTCCCATATTTATCAAATAACAGCAATCATCCCTGCTTTCAAAATCAATAAAAAGATGTACTCTACCC
>NMRB01000777.1:29173-41191 GCA_002633025.1 Notospermus geniculatus | reverse complement strand
GAATCAGCTGATCCACAGGCTGCCATCAGCAGGTCCATCTAGCGGCAAGTTTTGGAACCAAATTTCCCAGTCTACGGCCCTCAAGAAATTGGCCTCAAAACCTCGGTCAAAGTCACTTTTATCGAAAGTGACTACATACTTTCAACACTTCATATCATAATCTTACAATAAATCGTAAAAGTTTGAAGAATATGTTGATATTCTTTCGGTGGAGATCGAGTGAAGTTGATCAGCGAAATCCGCGCTGAACTTCGCGATCGATCCTCGAGAAGTGCCCACAAAAACACGATCAAAGTCACCCAAATTAAAAAATAAATAGCATTTTCGCCCTGTCTATATAAAGTTATGATACAGGACTGTAATATAACCAAATTTCATTGAAATATATTTAAAAATAAAGGAATGCGCACCATTTGAAAAAGTTCAGCAGAATAAATCAGCAAGTTCAGCAGGAAATCAGCACGAAATCAGCAGTTTACACCTACCCTGAATAACAGAAACAGCCTACATGTACCATAGGCCTATGCATGCATGTACAGTGTCCTGGTGTCAGTATGAGCAGCAGTGCAGTCATGGCCATGATGGCATGCAGTGCATGCAGTGGCACACACACACTGCACACATGCCAGTGCAGAGACTGCTCATCATCCCGATCCGACTGTGCTATGCTGTGTAGTTAGAATGATTGAAACAAACAAGTCAGGTGTAATCGGGATCAAACCAAGAGAATGCCATCACAGATCATCATTCAGTAAGTTGGCCTACCTTTGTTTACTGGGACAACCACCCACGAACCCTAAATCATGAAATAGGGCCTCCCACAAAAATTCTAACTGACTTGCACAGTGCATGTACATGATGTATGTGTACCAGATGTGCATGGGACGCAGAACCAGTCTACAGAACCAGTTCGAGTTAGCCATCGATTATGACCATCGATCCTTACAACTTTTGCCTCAAATGTCTCCAAAATAACAAAATGACTTTCTAAATTAGGGTAGGCCTAACACACAGATGTAAAATATGCTAGAAAAATTTATACAATCGAGTTTCAACCTAATCTCAGCCTGCTTTGCCCAGACTCAGGCGAATAAAATTGGACCAAATTTGGCCTTCCGAGCTGCAATTCATTTTCCAATTGAGGTCACTCAAAGCACGATACGCATCCGAAAAGAGTTGGCAAAAAACTCCAAATATCTCCAAAACAATGACAGGTATCAAGATTTCGCAGACATATCTACATATAAATCACCCTAACATATACCAGGATAAAAAGGATTGGACAAGACACAACTCCACAATCGATTGGAAACGATCAAATCTGACATGAAAATAAGGGTCACTTAGTGAGCCAATAATTATGAAATGGTCCATGGACCATGTGCTCACCCGTTTGGACATAATAGTGTAATGACAGAGAGAGGTACACGTACATGTCAGTTATGAGCAATCTGGGTCAAGTTATTCCCAAGTTGCAGGACTGCAATGATTGTTGGGTTATGCCACCTGGCGGCCATATTGGATGTCTGATTGGGCCAAATGATCACATGCACATAAAGATCATCTCGAGGGAGCCACATAGCACATTTGAGCGCTCTGGGTCAAGTCGTTCCTGAGTTATAGCACATTCGATGATTTTCGGGTTACGCCACCTGGCGGCCATATTGGAAGTTTAATCAGGCCGAAATTTGACGTGCTTCTAAAGGTCACATAGAGGGAGGTAAATATCAAGTTTGAGCACTCTGGGTCAAGCCGTCCCTGAGTTATAGCACTTGGATGATTTTCAGGTTACGCCACCTGGTGGCCATATTGGATGTCTGATCGGGCCGAAACTCAGTATTTTTGAAAGTACCCCTCTAATACACGTTTATGCAAGATATGAAGACGCTCGGTGAAATAATGAAGAATTGTGGCAGGTTCGTTACTTTGTAGAACTTTGACCTCTGTGACCTTGAAAAGTACCGGTAGGTCAAATCAAAAACCCGTTTATATGTTATGTATCCTTATTAGATACACCCATGATAAAAATTTGGAGAGGATCCAATCATTAGTTCAGGAGTTATTGCACTTTTTGTGTTTTTGGTTTTGGCCACCTGGAGGCCAAGCCAAGAATCGAATCGGACCGAAACTTGGTGTCGTAGGACATATGACCTAGGGGTATATATGTACCAAGTTTCAGATCAATAGCTCCAGCGGTTACGAAACGTGCCCTGCTAACGGACGACGACGGACAACGGACGCCGCACCACGACAAAAGCTCACAGGTGAGCTAAAAATATTGCATCGACCTTACACCAAGGAATCTTGAGATGGTTGTTTTGACTTCCTGTGGCATTGAAACGACATTCTCAAACAACCAGAACAGATGTCTGTTAAGGTTGGACTTCTGTAGGACATTGAGGATCCTATGGTACTCATAGAAAAGACGACCTGTTCCACCTGAAAAATAAATTACTCGATGGATTTGGGAGGATGCCCTTGTTGTAAAACTTAAAGTGCTTACAGTTCTTGAAGCAACTTGCGGCAACAAGCTTTCCAGCAATGGAAGCAACTATGAGTACCGGTAACTGATCAGTTGCCGATTTTGTCGACCTGAGAGCGCTTGCATCTCCGAGCAACTGCCAGATGCGCTATTTGCCGCAAGTTGCTTTGAGTCCCCATGTTCTACTTTTCGACGACGCCAGTTGCTCCGAGTTCCTCTCAATCACTGAAATGTCGACCTGCACGTGGTGGTTTTTTTATCTGCGACAGATCTGTCGAGTTGCTTCAAGACACAATGTTGACCTGTAAGCACCTTTAGCACAAGGCAGAGCAAGTAAAATGACCTTAAAGAAAATTAAAATCCTTCCTCGGCCTGCGGTAGAAATCTGATGTTATTTAAAATGAATACAAAACCGCCTACTCTCTAAGCCCTTCCTGGCTGGGTTACACAGCGACAGTTCGTTGCAAGGCGACCCACCAATCAGAAGATCAATTGGGCCCAGCTTCTCCAACTGAAATACAACCAAAATTGCTCTTAAGATCTGCCATCAAGATGAAAATGTCCATCCAATCAAAAAACTTTAGTTTCCTACAGTAATCACAGGCCTTTTCAATTTGCCAAACTCGTCCCCAGTGGGTTTACGTTCCTACAACACCACTGGAAAGGGCTGACGCCTTCAGGAATACTGCGCCTGCGCGATATACTAATTTATGAGGCGAATCACACCGAAGCTGGTTTGATGTTCCCAACTAAACTATTCGTTTGAAATTGCTCTAATACTCAAACAACTTCGTGTTTTGGGTGTATTATATGGCTCTTTAGGCATATATGATATTTTTCAGTCATCGAAGAACGAAATATTGTGTGAAACAAACATTTTGGCACGCTGCCAGCGGTTGTCCAGAAATTTTGGACAAGTCGCAGCCCTTTCCAGAGATATCCTCGGATGAGGTAGATCTGGGTACGAGATTGGCCTTTTGCATCGAGCTCCATGCAGGGAAGCATCAAATAGGCCCAAAAAACAAAATCAGAACAAATAGCAGGTTTCTGGTTTCTCCCTACATTACGATTCATGAAAAGTTGTACAGTCATTTGCAAAAATTTAAGACCACATTGTTAATTTTGTTGGTTTCAAGTTGGCATGAGAATCTAACTCCGACATGTATACTGGTACACCAAATTTCAATGCATCTCGCATGATCACAGCGACCTCTAGTAGAATTTTCGACGTCTACTTCAGTTTTCAACCTGACCACCAGGAGTACGGGCACAAATTTACGGGATCGATATTGAATTGTGCGCATTGGTTCCCAATGCGGCCACCAGGGGATGGATCTCTGGCGGTGGAATCGGGAACCAACATGTGTTTTCAACCTCGATCTAGGAAAATGTGACCTGTCCTGGCAAAAAAAGTCGCATGTCGCTCTTAGCTTGGCAGGTTGAGACCAAATGTTTGTCAGTTTCAATATTGTCTGTCTGTTATGAAATCTGAAATAATCTATTTCTTCCATTCTCTCCTGGTGTCATCTTAGTTCGTCGAGGCTCACCTTCTGAGTGTTCTCCACACCAGTTAAAAAAGGGCGGCCCGCCCCTCTTGAAAACACCGACGGCAAAATTCACCCCTCTTAAAAACAGCCCACCCCTCTTAAAAATTCATCCGCCCTAATATTTATGGTTTAGAGCGCTCAATTATGCATCTCAGATGCTCAGAAAATGCATCTCAGAGCAGCTAAAATCCAAATTTCGCTGGGGGAGGGCCCCAGACCCCCGCCAGAAGGCGCCTTTGGCTCCTCGCGCAGTGCCTTCGTCACCAGGCCCACCGCCGCACCACATAGACCAAAACCCGTGGAGAACACTGCCTTCTGAGTGACATGCGACTGGTTTTGCCAGAGTGGGTCACTGCCTAACTCCTGACAGTCAGGTTGAAAATGGAAGTGGCTGCTGAAAATTCTACGAGGGATGCTGCGATCGTGTGGGATGTGAAATCAGTGTATTGCATGTATAGCTGACCTATCAGCACAAAAAGCCCCATGCGACGAGCAAGAGAATTACAAACGCCCTGCAAACACCTCAAACGAAGGCTCAGAACATGATATACCCCGCAATGCCAGGAGGGCGCCACCTTATTTGACTTCAGGCAACAGAGCTGTCATCATCTCCGCATACCTCTCACACTACTCAAAGAAAAAAAATTGTACTCATTATTTATACTTATAGACAGGATTCGATCCGTCGATCTTCTGATTTGTAATCCACCACTCTATCCACTCGGCCAATGAGCCAGCTGACAGAAACATGATTTGTGTTTGTCATAGACAAAGACCTTCGACTTACACAATAATACTACGAATAAGAGAAAACAAGAGAAGCCTTCCAACAAGTTCGGTGGCCGAATGGGTAAGACGGTGGAGCAAAGAAAACAGGACACGGGTTCAACTCCCAGCTGGGTCAAATTTTTTTCTTTCAGAAAATTGTTCAGCAGGAGCTCACCAGAGGATGTTGACACCTCTAAAGCTCGAAGGCAAATAAGGTGGCGCCCTCCTGGAGTCGTGGGGTACATCATGATCTGAGCCTTCGTTTGAGGTGTCTGCAGGGCGTTTGCAATTCTCTTGCTCGTCGCATGGGGGCTTTTTGTGCGGATAGGTCAGCTTTAAACATCAACATTTGAGCCCAAATCCATAGGCTGTCAGTTGCTGGCGCCACCTGTGGTGAAGTGATTGCACTGATATGCCTAAAAGCTAGCGATATAATATAGGAAGTCATCTTCCAAGGTTAGCAAATTTTCGACCCCAACCGGGGTCTTCTTCAGGCTGTCACTTTCTTTCACTAGACCACAGAAAAGACTAAAAGCTATCAGCCTACCGGGTACATGTATACATGTACAGCCCTTTTAACCCAGTAGAGCTGCCTATTTTTGGCACTTTCCATCTGTAGCTTTCACCACCCTGAACCACCATGAAATGCCACTGCATTAAGTTGAATAGAGAACAGTATAATGAGTCAAGGCGGTTTATGGCGGTATCGGCGTCTGGCGACATGGCAGATTGTGGCACTGCCGGCGGTAATTGGTGATTTTGGTTTCTACATTAGAGGTGATCGGGATTTTTGTCAAAAAGTGGGCGTGGTCTTCTAGGCGGCTCACGGCAGGGCGGTTTAGGGCGGCATGGGCTTTATTGGGTTAAAGGAGCTGGACGTCCAAGTTCAAGTTGTAAACACTCACTCACTGGTTCTCTATCCACGCGACGCCTGCGGTGCTGCCACCTATTGTCGGTGATATGTACTGACGCGTGAATATCGTGAGTGAGTTGCATAGGACCGGGCACCAGTCTAACGATCACGGGGCGCTACTGGTGCTGCCACCTTCACGAAGGAATAAAACTAGTTTGCCGACCACTGTTTGTAAACAAACTGGTTTGTTTACAACATGGACGTCGAACTCCTTTAAGATCGCCTTCACACTAGATCCTTACCTTCTTGATATCAACCGTAGTAACATCACCAATATGGACAACACTATCTTTATGCTGCATTTTTGTCACATTTATTGCGTCTTGGTCAATTTCACTCGCGTAGTAAACTTTAACATCAAAACCAAGCTGATCGAGGACATATTTCCCTGAAAAATAATACCGTATCCAAATTGACAATCTAGATTTTAAATAGCACAGGGAAACTGTATTTTTCCTGTCAACGTGAATTCACTTCAGCTTTCGTGTTAATTTCCATGTGAGCAGGCCCGTAGCTAGCATAGGGACAGGTGGGGCAAATGCCCCCCCCCCCCCCCNAAAAGCCCCCCCCCCCCCCTGGCAAATTGTGCAAACAAATTTTTCAACAAAATCAGATGGGATAAAAGATCATTATTGCTCATGTCTCAAATCGCATCTCCGACCTTCTAATTTTCAAAATTTTTATGGCGGAGGTCCCCATGCAAAATGGCCTCTTTGCCGCCAGAAGGCGAAGCCCACATCAGTTGAGCTCATCTGCTTAACATGCCCCCAGTGGAAAAAAGCTAGCTACGGCCCTGGCAAGTAGAATCTACCAATTGCCCATCAAAACTAACCCTTCAGAGCCAGCTGAAAACTTTCCCAGTTCAGGCCTAAAGCAGGCCTCACACGGGGATGGTTCTGAAGGCGGTTCAAAACCATGCTGAATCACCCAAAATGACGGCGGTTTGGTTTGGCACAAGAAGGTGAAACACGGTGTGGATAAGGTGGTGATGCGGTTGTAAGCATTGAGGCAGACATGCAGTACAGCTGCAGTCAAATGTGGTGTTATAAGGGTGATGTACCTATTGAGGTTCAGCACGCTTTTGAACCGCCGACAGAACCGCCCTCGTGTGAGGCCTGCTTTAGCACAGAGGCAAATGAAATGTGATCTGATTCAGCAAAAGTAGGTGCATGTCACAACCGAGGAAAGGGTAACAGCATTACAACACAATAGCTGAAATGTACGTCTCTGCAGGCCGGTTAGTAGTGGAGAGCAGTGATAATAGTTGAGTAAACTGATGACCAGTGATGATCACCTGTAACATGCACCTACTTTTGCAAGACCGGGTCATAAACGGAACTGACCTGTTCCAATTCCATCAAATAAAGACAAGACTCTGATTTGTCTGCTGGGTAAATCCTCTGGAATGGGAGGCTGAAGAGGAAGATGGTCAAATGTTATGTCGGGAAAGACAGAAAGGGTCATAGGAATAAAGGACTAGCAAATGCTTTTACTTCACATTTGAAAAGCATTGCCTAAAGCATTTGTAGAGCAAAATTCAAGTAAAAGCAATTACTAGTCTATTCATTTGACCAAAACTAGTCGCTTATCTATTGTTGCTCATACAGGCAATTTTCGTGGTCGCCACAAAAATGGCCAAGTGTGCTGTGGCCGGCAACGACCACTCACCAAGGAAATTCTATGGTGACCACGAGTTGCCACAAGTTGCCGAATATCAAACCGGTTTGATTTCTCACCACGAAAATTGCTCGTAGTTGCCAGTTGTGGTGATGCGTGGCCATCAGCAGCACACGAGACCACTGAGTGGTGACGTCTGCTGTAAACCGGCAACCGCCACAAAAATTGCCGACCACGAAAATTGCCTGTACGAGCAACGAAAGTGGTGACATGTGCCGCTAGCTTTAGGTTCATTCTGTGCTCTTTCCAGGTCGTGCATCCAGAAGTAGTGGTTCGGGCCTCACACTAGCGGTCAGAGGATCCCGGGTTCGAATCCCACTGGGCGTGAGACTTCGGGCAAGTCTCTTTGCCTCACTGGCCTCTCTCCACCCAGGTGTATAAATGGGTACCGGCAAAAATAGATAAGCTTATCTATTTTTGGTACCGGTCAGAAATGCTCAGATTGTAGCGCTGAATGAGCAGCTCATCTGAGTTCTACTGAAAGGTTTCAGGATAGACTGAGGTTAAAGTGTAAAGTCGGATGACACCTCTACCGTTGTTGATATCAGACTATAAACCCAAACTTTAACTTTTTCTTCCCACAGAAGCCATGAATAGCTAATTACCTGTTGGCCAACGCTGTGGCTGAAAAGAGCCAACACGTTCTGCTGCCAGTTTGCTTTCTTAACCAACAGACCATGTGTTTCAGGTTCCTGATCTGAACACATGAAACAGAGCCAGGGCTCTGTTTTGTAGATATGTTCAATGGCTGCTGGTCCAACAAGGGCAGTGATACAACCATAGCAGTATACTCTGAAATGAAGGAGGAGATACCACTAATATAAAGTTACCAACAGGCATGGGACCAGGGTTTGGGAAAAGGGGCCTGAGCAAGGGCGAAGCCCGAGCATGCCCTTATAAAAATCCCTCAGTAGTACCGGTACTCAGTAGTATACCGTAAACCGGGGTTACTTTGAACCCCAGGGTAACTTTGAACACTTGTCAAAAAAAAACTTTTAAAAATTCAGAAGGCTTTCTGGTGGATAGGCTTTTCTAGAGGGGTGCAGTGGCCCGCCCTCTTTATAAAGTCCAAAGAAATGTTATTTTTAGAGAAATATCTGTAATATATGCGGTACAATACCTGTTGCAGGCTGTCCTATCACAAACAAAGAGGTCGCCACCATTACCACATATAATGCAGTACACCTAAAGAGAAATATTACTTGTCAACGGATATTTGTAAAATAGGAAACGAATCCAGAAATAAAGAAACGAAACAGAAACGATGCCCCTGGGTGCATTCGTGGTCTGTAGGCAAGTGTTTTAAAATGGATGAGCCATTTCGTAGTTACAACTGCGCATGCCCAGACACCAGCGCGGTCAGAGGTCAAGTGGTATAAACAGTGGCTGCACTTTGATGAACGCCATGAAATTCAATGAAAAGGCCCAACTTAAGACTTAAAATCATTGTGGAGATCACATTCTGGTGATATCTGACAACAAAACAATGATTATTGTGCAAAATGACTTTGAAAACGGCCTGGTTTGCGTGGTTCCCTGTGTCCACGCGGTTCTGTTAAAACCCACTGACCTCTGACCCGAAGGAGGTGTGAGCGTGTGTATAGAGGCCAACTACCAGTCTATAATTGTAACTACGAAATCACTTATTCTAATGAAATAGAGTGGCTTTGAAACTTGTGCAAAAATGACTCCCGCTTACCCCTGTTCCATCTGCTCCGAATGCAAACATCGAGTCCATCAACATCTCTTTACAATCCTCACACAACCCACCTTCAAAGAATGGATGCTGGGCAACAACTGTAGCAGAGGCCGAGGCACAGGCGAGACAGATGTCTAAAAGAGGTACGAAAAGAAATAAAATGATTTTTGAGTGAATGGTTGGTAACTAAGGTGAAGGTGAAATTAATATGAACGAGACCCTTGCCAACGTGGTGGTTTACATGTTGGAGGGAAATTCTTTCAGCCCAAGGCATGAGACATTCGATGATTTCATTACATCTCTTAGGCCTAGTCTGGAGTTACCTACAGACCATTCTCAAATTGACATAAACGACAAAGATCTGTGCACTTCCACCAAAATCTCAACCACAACCTCAATCTGAAACTGAATGACATAACACAGACAACCCCACGACAGTGACGTCGAAGACGTTGCGTCAGACTCGACCATTGCTGAATCATGGATAGCGTCACGTCACCCGGTTTCAGATCAAGGTTCTAGTTGAGATTTCGGCGGAAGTGTGCAGATATGCGAATTCGAGAATCGTCTATAGAGGAATCCCACTGACGTCATCAAGTCATGTGACTGGCCGTCAAAATGACACAAACTGGGGTCAATAGGGTGCTACATGTACACATGGATTGACGTTCCGCCTGACGCGACGAGACATGACACGAAATAACGTCATCGCGTCGTCGTGACGTTCCTTCAGGAAACACGTGGTCAATTTGACAGCCAACGCGGCCTTGATGACGTCACTTGGAATTCCTCTATTGACTGGTCTTGAGTCATTACCAATAGGAGTTGTCAGTCAGTTGACCAATAGGAGCCACTACCTCAGCGAGCAACGGGTGGTAGACTGCTCATTCAGACATCTACGTCTTTCCAGGGTGCAAGAAGACATCTTGACATCATCCAGAAAGGACGTGTTTACAACATGCACCTTTCCAGGTATTCAGGGGGCGTAGCTAGCTTTTATGGCCTAAGGGGCAAAATTTGATTGAGTCTAGACAGGGAAGTCTGAGGGGGTCTGGGGGTCCTCCCCCAGAAACAAATTGAAAATTTACATCCTCTCAGATGCATTTTCCCCACATCTGACACCACAATAACTTGGCTTGAAGAGGAGAAATGACCTTTTAGAGGAAAAATTTGTTTTGTCCCTTTTTGCTCTGGGGGCCTTTTTGCTCCCTGGCCTTTCTGACGTCTCGTTGGTAGCTGAGAGGGTCGAATTCAATTTTTAAAACCCACTGACGGAGACATATGTAAAGCATTACCTGTAATATCTCTTTCACCAGATTTGACATCATCCAAAGTGAATTCTGTAAAACAAATTGAGACTTCGTCAATATCTTGCAAGCAACAAGAAAAGAATTCATCAAACAACATTGTGGTGAACTACCGTATTCATTCATCATTTTACCTTGGAGAACGTGTGTAAAATCGAAATATATTTTTGGCAACAAGCAGACTTCTGAGAATCCTTTAACAATGAGGAACCATGTGACAAACTACAACAATAGATGGCGCAGTGAGTAGGCCTACATTGTATAAGACCCAAATGATGTACCGACGTCACTTTTTTTGTTGTTGACGTCGCTGCGTCAAAACATGTCTACATTTTTCTACACAATTTTCCGTGGGATTTCCCCCAAAAGACATTGTCAATATTGGCATCCTGTGGTATTTCTGACGAAACAAAGCAGTGATATGGAGAACTCTGAAAATAAATCAGGGCCGTGTAATTTAATTAAAATCAAACCAAACAGAGGGCTTTATTTTATTTTGAGAGCGCCGCGTCGTGGCGTTAGTTCACAGGTTCCTCATTATTTTTTTACAGTATGTAAACACAGGCAACAACAAATAACAGTGGATCACAATGATATGGTCTTCAAAGACTCTGACTGAAACAAATGTACTGAACACTGTGGCAGGGGAAATCCAGGTGGGCCTGGCAGAGGGGAATTCCCATCCAATTAAAAGGGGTCATATTCATAAAGCAGTTCTATCGTTAGAACCGTCTTAGGCCGGTGTAACGTTTTTCAGTGTGGCCGTTTTTCTGTGTGATTACCATTGTTCGGAACACACTGGGAAACGGACTCACTGTTTCTCTGTGTGTCGTTCATTGTCCAGTCGCGGCTTATTCCGTCAATCTATTGTAATGTCACACTGGCGCACGGGCCTCACTGAAAAACGTTACAGGAAGTACAGTGGTATTTAGAACCAGCCTAAGGCAGTTCTAACAAAGAACCGCTTTATGAATACGACCCCTGAATTCTAAGGCTAAGAATCCATTCACAGGATTTTCATGTGGCAAACGCTCGAAAGAATTGTTTGTTTCCGCAGCGCTGGTCATGGACAAAGGATGTGGCATCGCACCAGACGAAAATCGCGTGAATGGATTCTTAGCCTTAGGCTCCCTTTTCCACGAGACGTTTGCCGACGCGGTTTCGGTGGCGGGAGCGGGTGCGGGTGAAACAGCTAATGGGAAATACGTTGGTTCGATTTTTTCCACCCGCGCCCACCTCCTATTCCGCGCCCGCAAACGCCTCGTGGAAAAGCAGCTTTAGGCCTAAGGCTGAATTTTATATGCTCTGTAGCAGCGGCATCACGCATTAATCACTTGGCCGAATTTACAAAGGGTGTTTAGCTTCAACACGCGTGTACTGGTATTCAGGTTAAAGGCCTAGAAAAGCATTGTTTTGCTGCCTGTACTCTGCTTTGTGCAGTGGTCGTACAGTAAAATTCAATACGGGGGGGGGGCGGTTAATACGAATCCAGGTAAAAAAGGCACTGGTAAAAAAGGCACCGGTAAAAAAGGCACGGTAAAAAAGGCACTGGTAAATAAGGCACTGGTAAATAAGGCACTGGTAAATAAGGCACTGGTAAAAAAGGCACTGGTAAAAAAGGCACT
>NMRB01000777.1:0-20215 GCA_002633025.1 Notospermus geniculatus | reverse complement strand
GGTTACGCCACCTGGCGGCCATATTGGATGTCCGATCGGGCCGAAACACGGTAATTTTGAAGGTACCCCTCTAATACACGTTTATGCAAGATATGAAGATGCTCGGTGAAATAATGAAGAACTGTGGCAGGTTCGTTACTTTTGTCGAACTTTGACCTCTGTGACCTTGAAAAGTAGGTCAAATCAAAAACCCGTTATATATGTTATGTATCCTACCGGTAATATGATACACCTATGATAAAAATTTGGAGATGATCAAGTCATTAGTTCAGGAGTTATTGCACTTTTTGTGTTTTTGGTTTTGGCCACCTGGAGGCCAAGCCAAGAATCCAATCGGACCGAAACTTGGTGTCGTAGGTCATCTGACCTAGGGGTATATATGTAGCAAGTTTCAGATCAATAGCCCCAGTGGTTACAAAACGTGCCCTGGTAACGGACGACGGACGCTGCACCATTGTAAGAGCTCACGGGTGAGCTAAAAATCACCTTCATAACCTGATGGGAGAGAATTTTTCGCATACTAGATATAGTTGGGTATTACATATTTCGAGTACAGTACTCATTGACTTCCTGGACCCAGCAGCCTGTCCTAGCATTAGAGACATAATCCTTATTACAACGGAATGGCAGAGTAAAGGCAAGAACGAGATTTCATGTCCATCGTAGGGCATATGAATAGGTTTTCTTATCGCCTTCGCTAGGTGGTTTGGTCACGGACACCCTAATCTGAGAGCCAAGACCCAGAACCTAATTTAAGGGCCAAGAGCTTATAAGCGAGTGATGACATATCCTGCATGTTGACGTAGCATGTTCAGGACAGAGACAGGTTCATACTCTGGATTATTGACAGTATATAAGTATTAAAAATCGTCTCCGAATTTTGCAATACCCAATCTAGACTTGAGATTCTGATGAATGTTTTCCAGTTGGATAGACGGTGATTGTTAAAGCTTGACGCAAGGGCCCAACGCGCCGCGTAGTGGCCAACAGCGAAGCTAGCCAAAGACTTGTCACGGGTCAGTCTATAGAATTGGACTTATAGGTGAAATGTGCCTAATGTTCAGATGGAATATATCGGACGATTGGTTTAACGTTTTTAGTGGCTATGAATGTAGACGAGTACATTATGTAGCGATATACTGACAGATTTGCTGGGGACTTGCTCTGTGGATGTTGTGGAATGCGATTTTTGTAAGATTATTCTGATTATTGTGACGTCATTTCTATTATCATAAAAATATGTTGAGCAGCTGGGATGTATTCATAAACATTTATTCACCAGCCAGCATCATGGCCGGCTGGCGCATCGGTAGAGCGTCCAGCTATGAATCTGGGGCGCCGTGTTCGAGCCTTGCGATAGGCGATTTTTTTCACGCGTCTGTTTCTCTGTTTATTTTTTTGGCTGAATCTGTTTCTCTGTTTATTTTTGGCTGAACACTTTTAGTCGCAGGACGAATATCTCCCCAGCCCTTCCATTTCCCTACAAATCTGCATTTGCTAATAAATACTTATAACCACAGATCCTGTCAGCTGTCCTGCATTCAGAGAGACTGCACTAAAGTCTCTCTGAATGCAGGGGCAGCTGACGACCATCGACATTCCCCTCCCAGTCACCAAAAATATCAACATCCCAACTAACGTTCAAGACTACTGGATGCCATCTACATGCTGGTTCAAAATTACATAATACGTTGACCTTTCATGATGACAAGTGAAAATGATGAGACAATCATTCTTTAGTCATCTTATTAGCCATAAAGCCCTCAACAACCCAGATCTTGGATCCAGGCCATCCATATCGTGTTTACACTGCAGCGCTCTGTGCATCATCTTGAAAAAATGTACAACATTCAATTTCGTTCCTGGCGACAATAATCCTTCTTGCAAACTAAGCCATAAACAGGGAATATGTTTAGAGAAAGATGAAGCTATTCATTCGACTGGAAGTCGACTGTTTCAGAGAAAGGTAGGAACATCTTACGGTCCAACCTCACTATTATGAACCTCTTAGTACATTGCACTTGGGACCATCCTGAGAATATCAGGCGTTCTTAGTGCTCACTCCCTTCGTCACCGCACACAAACCCCTGAGAGAATCCGCCTGAATCGGTGAGTATCAAAGCCATTCCAGCAAATGTTCATCCCCACCATCTCATCCCAAGTAGGCCGGTGATTGATACACATGAACTACGCAGGTTTGAACAAAGCTGACAAAGCAGGTCAACATGAAATAAACTCCAGTGTGGCCTGAGAATGATATACATTCTGTGCGATGAATGTAGGATAGGCTGAACTCAACTTAATCCAGCAAATGTTCATCCCCTACCATCTCATCCCAAGGTCTCATCCCAAGTAGGCCGGTGATTGATACACATGAACTACGCAGGTTTGAACAAAGCTGACCCAGCAGGTCAACATGAAATAAACTCCAGTGTGGTCTGAGAATGATATACATTCTGTGCGATGAATGTAGGATAGGCTGAACTCAACTTAGGTTGAATCCAGCGGTGCAGGATAGGTTGAACGTCGGCATGTCCATGTCAGCTGCTTGGCTGCCAATTTTACAAGGGCCATTATACATGTATACGTGTAACTGATCTCTAGTTAGGCTGAGTTCGGGAACTTCAGCACTGTCATGACTGTGTTGTACGTGACACTACGATACAATCTACGACGTGTAACGCCTGTCATCTTAAGGTTACTCAGAATGGCGTTTGCTGATTGGGCGCATTTTCTCAGCTGCCAAATACCCAGCAAATCAGGCGGAATTTGTCTGCGGTGACGAAGGTAGCGAGCAGTAAGAACGCCTGATATTCTCAGGATGACTGGGACTGGAACTGGAAGCAACTGATCTGATCAGTTGCTGGTGATGTACATGTACATGCTGCCGAGTGCATGTTCATCGCAAATTCAGCAACTCAGTAAAACAAGGAGGATCCAATCAGTCATCATGTCCTGACTGCATACATCGCAATTACAACTAGCAGCAACTCGGGTAACATCCAGGGCAGGGACTCGATGAGACTAGGTTTTGTTCAGGAAACTGATACTGCAGTCGCAAGCTCACGTACATCGCAGCAACTGAACAAAACTGGGTACAACTAGTCATTAGAAAGATGAGCATGTGCAACTGGCGGCGACTGACAAATCTCAGTTCCAGCAAGTCGCGAGGGTGCGTACATCGACCGTTTCTGCCGACTGATCAGTCGCCGCCAGTTTCAGCTCGATCCTCCCAGTCGCCAGTAGCTCAGTGGCGACTAGTTGTCTCCAGTCGCAAGTGTGATCTACGTTAGGCTTTATAGCGAACCAAACCACACTGACCCCGCTTTTTCCTTCACATCAGCAATTAGCGCCATCAAACAAGCGGCCCGTTCTGGGCCACAGGAGGGTAATAAAACCGTACCGGTACCAATTATAAAATCTCAAAGATGTATTATTACAGTATGATTACACTCTGATGAGCTCACCTCGAAAAGTTCCTATTTCGCCACCGATCCCACTCGATACATTTCATTTATATACAGGATTTGGTTACCCAAACGGATACTTGTTGGCTATTTCATCAGAAAACATATTGGTGTTTAAATTGAACACAACTCGTCTTGCATACACTTTGCTTTATGACGTTTGGCCACCCGTAAGAACGTTCTGGAATTTACGTTACAGAAGAATTTTTACGAGCTGTGAAAATATGTTATTTTTCATGAAATCTCACGACAAAACCATTTACACGCTTGATTTCAGGAAAAACTATCCAAATAAGGTAGTCGTTAGTGAAAAACAAAGTTTAGTATTTCAAAACAGGTTTCGAGGTGACAAAATTCTTGCTCAAAAGGGGTTCATTTTACTTCATGCATGGAGACAAATCAACACTTACACGTTTGTGATTGAACGTCGGCGTTCTGAAAACGTTGCGTCATTATTTGTAGTTTATGACCTTATTTTCCACAACGAAGCAGCACAACTGATAAATGAAGCTATTTTTAACAAATGCAGCGCTATTCAGCCGCTCATGGAATATCTGTTGTGTTTTCGTGTACAAAGTACAAATGAAGGATTCAAAACAAAGATATCACTGTACAAGAAAAGCGGCAGAGAAATAAACTTTATAAAATATATCAAGGATTGTCCATTAAAACCACTGCACTTTATATACGGCCACCCCGACTCCGTCATGCGATACATGTACCTGGGTAAAAATGAATTCGAGGGTCCACGAATTGTAGGGTATGGTATTAGTCCAACGATTTGTCACGGCAAGAAAAAGTTACACGCTGGTTATATAGAGGGCGTTCTTTTTAAAATATTAATACGTTCGAGGAATTACAGGGGGCGCACTAATTTTGGATTCGATGCATCAGGAAAACTATATGAACTTGTTCTCTGGTTGCAGGGTAGAAAGTTACTGTTGAAATATGTGCATATTTTTCCAGTCTACTCGTGATCTATAAATATAATCTCGTCAGCATTTTGAAAATACCACATAACATAATTTGTGCTGGCTGACGTAGGGCTCCGCTCATGCCATTTATTATGGCCAGTTGAATAGGAATGAAATGGTCCATGGACCATGTGCTCACCTGTGTGAATGTACCAGAAGAACAAATGACAAATGTTAGTTTGAAATCTTCCTGGGCAAGCCGTATTAGAATTTCAGTTTTTGTTTTTGCCACCTGGAGGCCAAGCTAAGAATCGAATCGGACCGAAACTTGGGGTCATACGTCATACGACATAGGGGTATATATGTACCAAGTTTCAGGTCAATAGCCCCATTGGTTACACTAGCATTATACCCATGGCGAGCACATACGCCCAGGATGCATGTGGTCACTGAGAGGATGGCATCAGGGGTGGAAAAAATGGCACCACAGGCAGTAAGGGTGGCGAAAAAATCATGTCGAAGTCTGAATATTATGGGTTTTAGTAGTTTTTCAGCGGGAAACCTTCGAAATCAAGGTATGAATTGCTGAAATGGCTGGTGATTACCCCCCTCCCCCCCAGACGGGTAGAGGTGCAGGCCTTTAGATTCCCCCAAAACGACGCCGTTATACGGTGTCACCCAAATTCCCACTAATGAATGTCCCCAAAATCGATGTCCCCAAATTCAGCCCCTCCAGAAAACAAAAACTTCATGAAGAAACAAAGTTTGTCATTAAAGTTTTTCCCGAGAGCTAATAGCTCTCCTAGCACATCTGAGGAGTGTAATAAATAGCTCCCCTGCAGTTTTCAAACATGAAGGACTGGATTTTCTTTATTTCTATGACTCTCATCACTACAAAACCCAGTCTCCTTGGTGACTGATGGCTTCGAGATGGAGATGAATACGCGACAAAATGTCCCCAAAATAAGGTAAAAAAAAAGAGGGTGTCTGGACTTCAGGGGAATCTAAAGGCCTGAGGTGGTGCCGATTCTAGGACATTTGCCCCCTGGACATTCCTCCCCTTCCGATATTTGCCCCTGGAATTTTGCCCGCCGGACATTTACCCTCGTAGGACATATTGGCCCCCATGACATGTACCCCCTCCCCCCGACATGTACCCCCTCCCCCCGACATGTACCCCGGACGTGAGGGCCGAAGTCCAACAGGGGGTATTAAATGTCCAGGAATAGATGTCCAGGGGCAGATCTCTTAGGGGCAGAAGTCCTACGGGGGTAAATGCTGGAGGGGCAATGTTCGGGGGGGGGGGGCAGATAGGGCAGATAAATGTTGGGGGGGGGGGGATCATGGGCAATTGTCCGAAAGGAAAGTATCCTGATATACTGCCCATGCGATGTAATGATGTGGCGATGAGACGATGGCCGAAGACAGCTGGTGTAGGGTGTTTCGCGGCTCACACGGAATTGGTGTCATGGTTTAGAATGCAATAAAAAAAAGATGCTGGCGAATGCGCCGCTCGATTAGTGCCAAGCCCGCATCACTTTCTGGCCTAAAAGTAGGTTAAAAATACTCCCCAAATAATAAGTAAACATTCCCAAATGTACACATGTACACATTGCTACACTATACACTTGTATACCATGCGATCAACTCCAGTTGGCGCGGACGTACGTAGTTGGTCTCTTCGCCGCTAGGGGGCTACACTATCAAGTAGCTGTGTGGAACTCTCCTGTGTTCAGATTGTGGCACAAAAAGGCATTTTTTACCAAAAACGGGGTAAAATTTCAAAAAAGAATCAGTCGAGGGGAATTTACAATATGATCCACACCTACTAAGTCATTGGTTTCCAACATTCAACGCATTTCCGAGACCATAGCTTGAAACAAAATCCACCTCCTTTTTCGCGGCCACAACGCGCATTATAGTATAGATTGGTGCCACTAAAAGGCAAAATTCTGAACTTTGACCTCTGTGACCTTTAAATGTAGTTCAAATCAGAAACCTGTTATATATGTTATGTATCCTCATAACATACATCCATGATAAAAATTTGGAGATGATCCGGTGTTTTGTTCAGGAGTTATTCCACTTTTTGTGTTTTGGTTTCTGCCACCTGGTGGCCAACCCAACAATCGAATCGGACCGAAACTTGGTGTCATAGGTCATCTGACCTAGCTAGGGGTGTACATGTACCAAGTTTCAGATCAATAGCCCTAGCGGTTACGAAACATGCCCTGCTAACGGATGACGACGACGAACGACGGACGCTGCACCACAGTAAGAGCTTACCAGGTGAGCTAAAAAACACTTAGGATTGAATCTTAGTTATATTTTTTAGCTTCAGAAGAACTACAAGATCGTGCACAGGGGCCGGTCCTTTCTGAGTCCACCTTTTACATTCCGCATTAACAGAGATTCATGGTGGTACGACGACTTATCTGATTATGTTATGATATCACGTGAAGGAACAATCACTAAGTCTAAAATATACTTATATTCATATCGTCGAAAGATGTTTCACTTAGTACACACATTTGAATACGACTTGTCTAACGGTTTTATTCGAAAATTAAGCATGTTCAAAAAGCGGTTTCTGCTATTCATTGACAGGTACACATTAAGTGCTTCCCTTCAAGATATATATAACGAATCTCAAATATATCGATTTAGGCACGGAGTTAGCGTGGGGACAATATTTGTGCGACTGTCAATAGCGCCAACGTTTGGAGAGGGAACCAGGGTTATGATAACTTGCAACCCAATTCAAGGTTTTATTGCAACAATTTTCAATATTACACTTGATGGATTGACTATGATAGCATTTTTATCATCAGGCATGACGCTGAAAATCACAACTGATATGAACAGACCTCATGACTTTTTTTTCACAGCGTACGGGGATGTCATTTACATATATGACTTCGGAGCCCAAAGCGCAAGCTTTTGTATCTACAGAAGGAGTAGGAATTACACATGTGAACATACTCTATTGAAGAATTCTCTACAAATTCGGAGGTTTATTGGAATGTCATCATGGAGTCCGAGGCATCAGTCATATCTAAGATGGTACGGGAAACACATCAACTCCGCTTACACGATACCTGGACACTGTAAACCAAGAGAACCCCTGATCTCTCCTTCACGTTCCTTTCCGCTAATCCGACTTTCATTTTGCACCATGTACTGGCTTAACATTTTTAATTTCGGTAGGCTCTGTCACTTCACAGTGAAAATCCAGAAAAGACCCATTCATAACCCTCCACTTAGTGAGCCCGGTCGCCACCAGGCTTGTTACGACTAAAATTGCTTTCTCATTGCGTGGTGAAATTTTTCTATTTCCGTGCAAGACACGGAGACAAAAGAGTTTCAGATTCATCGACGTCATGGCTACAGTCTAGAGCCATAAATAGCATGTTCGATTACTTCCTCCAGCAAGCCCCGGAAGGGACAAGCTGAGCGTGCGCACAACAGCCAGTAATCGAACGGTCTCGTGCCTTCCTCGGGGAAACCATCATGGCGACCAAAGACGAGGATGTACAGTACTATTTCCCAAACTTTGCCGCCATTTTGAAACAATGCATCCTGGGAAGGATCCACGAGAAGCCCACCTCAACGGGTAGGGCTAGTCGCGCCTGGTCCGAGGAAGCCCCGATGACGCAGTTCCGGTGTAAACGAACGGTGTAGCGTCTGTTCCGAGCTAGCTCGTGGAAGTAAACGAATGGCCTAAAAGTAATGGAAGTGTATTAGGCCACATATTTTATATTTATTGGTTCACATCGTGATGTGACCTTTGACCTTTACCCTGTGACCTTTGACACAAATATCCCTCCCAGCCTATAATTTTGCAACGAAGGCAGATTTTGGGTCGGTATTTTCAGACAAGGTGTGTGAGCAGTCACAGGTGTGTCACGCACTGCAACTGTCGCAATGTGACCTTTGACCTTGACCTTGTGACCTTTGAGGCAAATATTCCTTCTGGCCTATAACATTAAAGATTTTGATCAGTGTTTTCAGGGAAGGTGTGCGAGCAGTCAAAGGGGTGTTGGCCACTATCTATAGACCATGTGCACCTGACATCATCACTGACGTCATAATTCACACGACAGCCATGTTGGACGGCATCTGACGCTACGAATGCGTTGGACGTGCCGTCCAACATGGCGGCATCTCGTCATCGCGGTGACGTCATAATCATCACTGCACATCCTCTATACCTGTCGTGATAGTACCTTTGACATTGACCCTGTGACTTTTGACTCAAATATCCCTTTTGGCTCAATGAACTTTCATTCGGTGGGATTTGGACATGCTTTGCGTTGCTCTTATTGTGTATGCACCACTATGCAATGCCGATGTTGTATGTCAGTACATGGCTGCTGAAGCGTGGCGGAATGATCAGGCCGAGTGCCACCCTTGAATTCGCCTTGCGAACCCTTGCCACCAGGCATTTCTGCCTCGCGAGGCAGAAAACTCACCAAAAAATACGCGCACACGCAAGCTATCTGCTGAGCAAACAGTCTCAACTGACTTTTTGCTCGGTAGATAGCTCCAGTGTGCCGCAGACTTAAACCTTGCAACAGGCAGCAACTGAACACAACAGTCACTTCGATGTATGCGTTCCACACATATCGGTTACGATAGGTCATTGCGGCAACAAGTGGCACAATCCAGTCTTCAATCTGGAACGTGCACATTGATCGCAGAGACAATGGTACTGAATGCTACACGGAAATTGTCGATGTCGATGTCTTCAAATCGGGCCACTCGGGAGTCATTTTATGGGTCACATGACTCCATCAGGTGACCAGGTGTGCTGCACTGTGAAACTGACAAACATATGGTCTCAACCTGTCAAGCTAAAGGGCTCCGCACACCAGCGATTTTTCGAGCAATTTTCTGGGCGATCGGCCTTGCGACCAGGCCAGCGACTCAACATTTTACCTTTTGGTCTCCTCTTTGCGGTAGATTGTTACGCGACTGAATTACACAATTTGGTCGCGCGGTAAGTCCCTCCGACTGGTCTCTCTACATAATCGCTTCAGTGATCACATTCAAAAACACATTCACTTGCCGACTACATGAGCGACCAAGAAAGACCTGTGCGCGTTGAGCACATGCACATTGTCAGGTGACCGGTGGAACGTTTCCTGATTGGCCAGTTTTACCGTCGGAAATAGTGGACAAAAGGACAATGCAAGACAGCGGCAACCAAGCGACCGAAAGTTCAACATGTTGAACTTTTGGTCGCTTGGCCCAGTCCACTGCTACTGCGACCGTCTCCAGCAAAATAGTCGCCCCTTTGCGGATCGTCCTAGGAAATTGTCGCGTGCGGCATAGCTCAGCGACTTCACGGGCGACTATCGCCTGCGACGTCGTAGTCGACAGTCGCCTCGCAGGTCGCCTCAATTTAGTCGCTAGTGTGCGGAGCCCTTAAGAGAAACATGCGACTGTTTTTTTCTGTGGAGGGTCACATACAACAGTAAACTGCTTACCATGAGGCGTTCCCTTCCTCTGCTCTAACACCTCCATCCTCGTTGGTACTGAGTCCGAGGCCCTTTCTTCTGCTACCCTTTCTTCCTTATCCCTTTTTATCCTGGCTGAGAGAGCGGCCAGACCATCGGCGATAAAATCTGGTAAGTTTTCATCTAAAATAAAAGAATAATGATGAAGGAGAATGTAGGATATTCTTTCAACACAACTTTGGGCTGTCAGAATGCTCGGCTAGATTATGAGGTCTCCTGATTTATTTGAGAAAAAGCTGAATCCTATCTTCTTCAAGTGAAATTTCTGTGTAACGTTCTAACAGGCCTCACACGAGGACGGTTCTGACGGCGGTTCAGCATGGTTCAAGACCGTGTTGAACCTCAATGACCGCCTAGACACTGTGAGGGTGTTAGCCATTGACCGTCATTGACTGCCACCTCGTTTTTGGAACCGCAGGATTTTCAAAATGTTTGAAACTTTCACGGCGGTTCTCAAAACCGGGTATCACTGAGTTGCTACCTTGTTGTCACCTTTCAACCCTTCCGAACCGCTGAAAATATGGCTACCGTGTTATTGCCCCCAACACCTTGTGGCCCCTGCAAATCACCTAGACCGCATATGGCATGTGTGGACCATACATGATCGTGTCAACACCGTACCGGGTACATCACCCTTCTAACACAACGTTTGGCCTCAGTTGTACCGCATGTCTACCTTAATGATAACCGCATCACCAGCTTATCCACACTGTGTTTTCACCTACATTTAGGCCTACTTGTGCTAAGTCAAACCGCCGTCATTTTGGGGGATTCAGCATGGTTTTGAACTGTGTTGAACCACCTTCAGAACCGTCCCGGTGTGAGGCCTGCTTAACCCTTTAGCCCCAGATATCATGTGACGTACGTTCTGTGAACCCCAGACGTCCCAGAGGTTTTCAGAAAATAACCTCGTATTCATACATCTGATGTTTGCTATCAACCCAAAACTCCAGAACGGCCGCTGACGAAATCCCAGACCGGCCAGGCAGTGGCTGAGTCATGGCTTGAAAATAGAGGCCGTCGGCCGCCGCTGTGGGATTTTCAAGGCGGCCATCCACAGCCGTTATGGGGCCTAACGGGTTAAGTAGCCAAGTCCTGTGAATCAGACTGAGAATTAACACACTTTTTCACAAGCTGAGCCACTCTGGCAGTCAGAAATATGGCCTTGTGGTGAATGAGAGAGCTGTTGCAGTTAAACTCACCATTAGGTCCATCCAGCTGACCCGGGGATTCCCCACTCCGCAGCTTGAACCCATCCTCAGCCCACTGAAGTAGATCGTCATCGTCACTCCCAACATCGGCCTTGACCCTGTCTGAGCATGCCTGCAAAACAACACATCGAAACTTGTCATGTAGTAGTGCCACTTGTTGCTTCTTGCATTTTGTAGACTCGGGACCCGGTCGTTGTGTCGCTCCGGCCGCCGCGCTTCGCTCCACAAACGACTGGGAAAGCAAGCCGCAAAATCAGCGGCTGGCATACTGACGACCACAACGCCCGTCTCGACGAATGAAATTTCCCGAAAGCAATCTACTAGGGAAAATCTGGCACACTTTTGATTGGTTGTTATTTCTGTGGATGACTGCGATACATCGCACATCACTCTTCGAGAAATAGACCAGTCGGCGGCGTATCTTGGCACGATGCCAACTTTACCGGTCGACCAATCATATTGCACTTTATATCGGGTCTTCGGCTACCACTATTTGTACCACGATTCAAATTCCGATTCTGACTGGCCTCTTTTTCTCGAGGTGGCAGATACGCCGTGGACCGGTCAATTTCTCGAAGGGTGATGTGTGATGTAACGCAGTGGAGGGCAGATCGGCCTTCGATTATCGAAGATGTAGTTCAGGAGTTATTGCACTTTTTGTGTTTTTGGTTTTGGCCACCTGGAGGCCAAGCCAAGAATCGAATCGGACCGAAACTTGGTGTCGTAGGTCATCTGAACTAGGGGTATATATGTACAAAGTTTCAGATCAATAGCTCCAGCGGTTACGAAAATGTGCCCTGCTAATGGACGACGGACGACGACGACGGACACAGCAGGACGGTAAAAGCTCACGAGTGAGCTAAAAATTTGGAGATGATCCAGTCATTAGTTCAGGAGTTATTGCACTTTTTGTATTTTTGGTTTTAGCCACCTGGTGGCCAAGAGAGGAATCGAATCGGACTGAAACTCGGTGTCATAGGTCATATGACCTATGTGCCGAGTTTCAGATCAATAGCCCCAGCGGTTACGAAACATGCCTTGCTAAAGGACAGCGACGACGACGAAGCGGCGGCGGACGACAACGACGACGGAGTATGCTGCACCATCATAAGAGCTCACCACAGGTGAGCTAAAAATGGATGCATTTCCTTTGGCCTCTCATCTTCAGCAAAAGCCACACTAACATTGGCTTTCCTTGTGCCACACTGCGCGCCATATGTAATGAAGTCACATGAAGGAATTGCTAGATCTGATTGGACGGCAAACAGAAGCGAGGTCTTGGGCGAGCTTGCGGTGTGCGACAAAATCAAGCATGTTTGATATCACTGCAACCCCACCGCCGGCAAGGATTTACATAGCCGACAGATTGTTTTGCCGCAACACCTGATCGACTGCTGCGTGTAGGCCTAACTGCTCCTTTGCCCGCGGTCGGCCGGAGGTGACTGCCTCAACCTCACCACAAGCCCACCGCTGGCGTGCCGCCGAGCAAAATTGGATCACCCGCTTATACTTACCTTGATAGCCTCTATCACCGCCTTGCGGAAGACCTTTCCTGTCCGTGTGGTGTCATGGTAAGTCAAGAATTCACCACAAAAAGGTTGTATCTTGTCATGGCTGATCTGTTGAACAGAATAAAAAATATTTTTAAGGACTACGACTCGGAAAAGTAAAAGGTTTTAAAGGGCCTCTAGAGGCAGCTTGCTATTAGGCTACTATCAGTACTGCAACTATCAGTACTGCAACAGGTGGCGCTAGTAACCATGAACTCATGAACTGTGCATCAAATGTTGACAGTGATGAAATTTTACTTCAATGAAATGGTCCATGGACCATGTGCTCACTGGGTTTGACATAATAGTCTAATGACAGAGGGAGGTACATATCAGTTATGAGCAATCTGGGTCAAGTCATTCCCAGAAAAGACTTTGATGATTTTTGGGTTATGCCACCTGGCGGCCATATTGAATGTCCGATCAGGCTGGAACTTCACATGCACATAAAGGTCATCTGCAGGGGACCACATAGCACATTGGAGCGCTTTGGGTCAAGCCGTTCTTGAGTTACAGCACTTTGATGATTTTCGTGTTACGCCACCTGGCGGCCATATTGGATGTCCGATCGGGCCGAAACTTCACATGGACATAAAGGTCATTTGCAGCTGGCCACATAGCACATTGGAGCACTTTGGGTTAAGGCGTTCCTGAGTTACAGCACTTTGAGGATTTTTGGGTTACGCCACCTGGTGGCCATGTTTGAAGTCAAATCAGGCCGAAATTTGACATGCATGTAAAGGTCATCTAGATGGAGGTAAATATCAAATTTGAGCACTCTGCGTCAAGCCGTTCCTGAGTAATAGCACTTACTTGATTTTCAGGTTACGCCACCTGGCGGCCATATTGGATGTCCAATCGGGCCGAAACTTGGTATTTTTTTAGGTACCCCTCCAATGCATGTTTATGCAAGATATGAAGTTGCTCGGTGAAATAATGACAAACTGTGGCAGGTTCGTCACTTTTGTCGAACTTTGACCTCTGTGACCTTGAAAAGTAGGTCAAATCAAAAACCCGTTATATATGTTATGTATCCTTATTAGCTACACCTATGATAAAAATTTGGAGATGATCTAGTCATTAGTTCAGGAGTTATTGCACTTTTTGTGTTTTTGGTTTCCGCCACCTGGTGGCCAAACTGAGAGTCGAATCGGACCGAAACTTGGTGTCGTGGGTCATCTGACCTAGGGGTATATATGTACCAAGTTTCAGATCAATAGCTCCAGCGGTTACGAAACGTGCCCTGCTAACGGACAACGACGACGGACGACGACGACGGACGCTGCACCATCGTAATAGCTCACCCCAGTGAGCTAAAAATGATTCCCAAGTTGCATCCTCATGCCACCAATTCTGTATTAGTAATCATATCAATATGCACTAAAAAGCTGCCTCTAGAGGCTCTTTAAAATCCTCCATATTAGGGTGGTCCCAAACAAATTATTTTGGGGGAAATCACTGAAGCTATTTTTGCATTTGAAAATGCTCGAATATGCTCCTAAATGCGATGACTCTAATTTCAGTGCCGAGCTATACCCATCCATACTGAAGGTGCCGTACAATTTTGGCAAAATCACACAGTCTTACTATCATGATGAAAGGTCAAGGTAGAGGCAGTTAAACCACTGACTAACAGATGGCAGCACCATTTCTCTATGCATTTTCAATGTTGGAAGGCATCCACCGGCCACAGGATGGGCACTTTGAAAGAGGCATCCACTCTGGTGACCGGTGGGTAGGCAACATTGTATACATTCATTATCACCCAGTGGCCAGTGGGTATGCACTGAAAGGGTTAACCCAATAGGGCCCATGCCACCCTAAACCACCCTGCCATGAGCTGCCTAGAAGACCACGCCCACTTTTTGACAAAAATCCCCATCACCTCTAATGTAGAGATCAAAATCACCAATTACTGCTGGCAGCGCCATAATCCAGTCTGCCATGTCTCGAGACGCCGATACCGCCATAAACCGCCTTGACTCATTACACTGTTCTCTATTCAAATTGATGCAGTGGCATTTCGTGGCGGTTCATGGCAGTGAAAGCTACAGATGGAAAGTGCAAAAAATAGGTGGCGCTATTGGGTTAAACAACAGAGGAGGTGTAGATACTAACCTCTGTGACTTTGTGATCACCAAACCAGAAGACCCACGAAGCTCCACATTTGGCAGCACGAAGGTAGCACATGTTACCACGTACGATCATCCCAGGCCACCATGTCCGCCCGCAGCGGGCCCACACGAGCTTTCCAAATAGTGGTTCCTGAAATAGATATGCAGGATCAGTACGACTTGTACCTTCATGATTGACGGCTCATTAGCCCCGTTTACACCGGTCATGTGCTCGGACTGGTCATATGCTCGGACCGGTCCCGGCCCACTTAGTCATCTGGCGATCTGCCCCGTTTACATTAGCACAATGGAACTGAGCCAACTTGGCGGGGAGACAATCTGTGCCGCAAGCTGTCCAGTCAGTTCAGTCAATCGGAGGTAGGAAAATCAAACGACAACAACAAATGGATGCCTCCATGCAAAATCACTCAGAAATTCCCGTTAATGATGTCATTCATAATTCGCGCATGAGCATTCGGAACTTCCGAAGGCAACTGCTCGGCAATTTTTGTAGACACTCGCATTTCCCCTCGGACACAATTCCAAGGCAGCCATCTTGAACGCGCAAGGATTTCCACGCGTTTCTGGGGGTTTGGATGCGGTCGCCTCATCACACCTGCAGCACCTACGCACTAGGTCACACAGAAACGTTGCGTTATTGGATCAATAATTGCCAGATTGGGTGAGATACCGGTACGTTTATATATAATATGCCTCAACTTATCCAGCAAATAAGGTTGAACATCTTAACAGGCCAAAATCCTGCCCAAATAGTCCCACGGTCGGTCATGTGGGTTTCAGTGTTCTCCAAGGGTTTTGGTCTAAGAGGGGCGCAGTGGGCGTGGTGCTGAGGTGACTGCTGACGGGGTCTGGGGGCCCTCCCCCAGCGAAATGTGGCTTTTAGGTGCCCTGAGATGCGTTTTCTGAGCATCTGAGATGCATAATTGAGTGATCTAAACCATAAATATTAGGGCGGACGAATTTTTAAGAGGGGCAGGCCTTTTTTATGAGGGGCGGATTTTCCTGTCGGTACATGTATTTTTAAGAGGGGCGGACCGCCCTTTGTTTAACTGGCATGGAGAACACTGGGTTTGTTGATAAACAATATGGCTGCCTTGGACTTGTGTCCGAGGTGAAATGCGCCGCCCAGTGGACAGATAAGCAGTTCGCCTCAGGTCGTTCCGAATGGCGCATGTGCAGAACACAATTTAGGAACCGCACCGAGATCGGTTACCGTTTACAGTACAGGTCACAATTCACATCCCTAAATTCGCGTAAGTTACGCGTCAGTCACTCGTAAGTTACGCAACAAACAACTCACGAGCGTAACTTATGAGGTGAGTTACGCGAATTTCGCTAGGTACGCAATGATTTACGAGGTGAGTTATGCGATTTTGGCGAGTTACGCAGTGAGTTACGCGAAACCAAAGCATAACTTACGCGTCACTTACGCGAAGCCGTAGGGATGTCAATTGTGACCTGTACTGTACACAGCAGTTATCAAACCAATCCGTGCTCAGACTGGTCTCGGCACGGTTCGGTTTGGAACTGTTCCTGGCACGCTTGTTTTGTTTACACCTGGTCCGAGCACGGTTATTTTTCCTCACTGTAAACGGGGCTATAGTGTAGACCTATAGTAAACTGCAATGCCCAATGAACGAGCCAAAATACTTCAATGTACATGTATGTACATGCGCAGTCTACAACAATAGCACTACCGGTACTCAATTTCTGCTCAGCTTACAGGTCTGCCTTTGCGGTATAACAATTTTTGCAAATATTTTTGGTCAGGTCAATGTGCAACTGCAAGGCCACCATCTGATTCTCACCAGTCTATCTGGCCTGACGCCCATCTAGCCTGGTTTGAATCCATCACATTTCCCGCTTCTGAGGAGCTTAGAGCCTCAGCCAATCATTGGTGTGCGAAGGCAAATCGATGTGCCAATCAAAATCCCTGTTACAAATTCGAGCGGGAAGAGAAGAGAAATTGCCGGGCGGCGATTTGTTTCACAAGTTCTGATTGGCTTGATGGCGAGGTCAAGCAGGGGGCAGGTTCAAATAACTTATGCATTAATGGACAGGATGACATGATGCGGACAAGGCTAAAGACGCAGTCGATAGCCTTGTTTGGACAAGATGAAGGCCACAAGCTGGACAACGGTCAACTGGTCTAGAATATTGGTGATATCAAATTGAAAACCATCACTACACAATAGACAAATCCCAAATTGACGAAAACGAGAAAGATCTGCGCACTTCCGCCGAAATGGCGAACAGAACCTCGATCTGAAACCGAATGACGTGACACAGAGAACCACACAACCATGTGACGACAGTGAGTTGGACGACGTTGCATCAGAGTCGACCATTGCTGAAACATGGATTGCGTCACGTCAGCTGGTTTCAGGTCGAGGTTCTGTTTACAATTTCGGCGGAAGTGCGCAGATCTGGGAATTTGGGATTCGTCTATTCTTCTGTGACTGCAACCACCCACCTGTTCATAACTTGATGGCCTCATCAGCTTAGAAGCAGGGGATGTTTCTGATTTCACCCCTGAACTATCTTCACGTTCAGTCTTCACAGAACTCTGCCTCGGTTCTGAAGGTTTGCACTGGAACAGGTCCACTTTAGGTACGCTTTCTCTGAGGCAATAGACAGCAGTCCGTTGGCTGGTAACCGTCACAGTTTTACTATCCTCTTCTGTTTTGATGATCTGCTCCTAAATTGCAAGAGAAACTTGTTCTTAGTAAAATAGGTTCCTTTGTTTCTTCTTCCATGCCATCTATGGCTATATACAATAAATATAAAAACCTATACATTGTCTGTTACAGGCTTCTACCAAAACCGCAAGTACAGTACATACAGGTCACAATTGACATCCCTAAATTCGCGTAAGTCACACACAACAACTCACGAGCTATGTTACACGTAACTTACGAGGTGAGTTACGCGAACTTTGCTAGCTACGCAGTGATTTACGAGGTGAGTTACGCGATTTTGGCGAGTTACGCGAAACCAAAGCCGTGAGTTACGCGTAACTTACGAGTAACATACGCGAAGTCGTAGGGATGTCAATTGTGACCTGTACTGTACAACTGATCAAAAGCCGGGTTTACACTGCCAAACATTTCGGACCAGTTGAAGTGAACCGTACTCGGACCGGACCAGGTCCACTTCATTTGTACCGTTTAGACTGCAGCGAAGAGTCACCGCTCAATGTCCCTGAAGCATCACTCTCCATTCAGTGGAGGTGACAAACTCGCACGGATCATGCTGAGTTTTCCCTCGGGTGACGCAAGGCCGAACGCCTGCATGCTCAATACCGTCCCAAGTAAGTGAACTCAGGTTAGTTTGCCGTGTGTCAGGTTTACACAGCACATTTGGTCGGGGTACCGTACTCAGTCCAGACTGAGACCACCTCCTTCTGCGGGTCTCGGTACGGTTCACTTCTGGGGCCATATTTATGAAGCCTTCGCAACTTTGCATTCACGCAAATCTATTGTTTGGCTGCACATGCCCTATTGTTCACTGACTGCCTTACAATAGATTTGCGTAAACACAAAGATGCGAAGGCTTCATAAATATGGCCCCTGGTCCGAACCGGGTATGCTTGGCACGTTTACACTGCCAATTTTTTTGCTGTACTGTACATGGTCCGGTCCGAGTTCACTTAATTTTTGATACCAAAAACCATTTTATTCTAAATCCAACCAATTTCTTTCCGCAAGTTTTAGAAAATTTGCTATTTTCAGAAATACGCACGACGTTCTTTTGCAAAAAAATGGAGAAAATGCCTCCCAAGCACCGCCATGTTGGTTTACACAACACTACAACACAAACAGATCTTGACCTATTTCAAGACCCCTATTCAACGAGATCATTGAAAGCACAGTGGTTCCATCTATCATTTGGTGGCTGTAACTGTGATTGCCGGAAAATTTTGTCAACGGCAGGGAACCGTTCTGAAGCAACTGACGAAAAATCTCGTCAATGGCGGGGAATGTGTTAATGTGTTGGTTGCTACTTCAGTGTTCTCCACACCAGTTAAAATAAGGGCGGCCCGCCCCTCTTAAAAATTCCAACGGCAAAATCCGCCCCTCTTAAAAACGGCCCGCCCCTCATAAAAATTTGTCCGCCCTAATATTTATGGTTTAGATCGCTCAATTACGCATCTCAGATGCTCAGAAAATGCATCTCAGAGCACCTAAAATCCAAATTTCCCAGACCCCCAGCCAGAAGGCGCCTTCGGCACCACGCCCACTGCCGCCCCTTTTAGACCAAAACCCGTGGAGAATACTGTTAACTTAGGCAAAGTAGCAACCAACGATAGCCCTCGTTACACTACATAAAAAACCCTTGTCGAACCCGGGTTTTTTCTGTCCACACCTGTTAAAAACAAGGTGTAATAACCCCCTCCGAGCTCGAACGGTTTTCGGAGGGCTTAATTTAGGTCCCCATCACAAAATTTCAGTAGTGTTGACAGGCACCGGGCTAGGAGCGATTTTTCAGAGCCGGGCTAGACCCAGGTGTCAAAAAACCCGGGGATTTCTATGTAGTGTAACCACGACTATTGACCAAGAATCTGAATGATTTACAACAAACTTTTTTACTCACCGGTACCCTTTTATCATCAGCTGTTGGGACACCAACACTCTCAGAGGATGTGACTTTCAAACTTTCACCAGACCTCCACCTCTTCACCATTTGTTTCTCTTCCTCATCGTCATCAATCTCTGACCTCTCCTTTCTCTTCAAATTCTTTGCCTCAGGGGATTCCATTTGGAAGAGTGTTACTTTTGGAGCATTCTCCCGAAGACCATATCGGTTTTGACACTCTTTAGGAACAACTTCAAATAAACTCCTCCTGGAAGTTTTCTTCTTAGGCTTCTTTAGAAGTGCAGAAAGTATTCCGTCTTCATTGACATCATTGGGCAACACTTCCTGTGCTGCAGAACAAGTTGGCACTGACAGCTCGCGATCGATATCACTACATGTCACCAGAGGGAGTTCTTCATCATTCTCCGTCAACAACAAGTCTTGTTCATTCTCATTCAGTGTCGTCGACAATTCTTGCTTATTGGCTTTGAACAATTGTTCCTCCTTATTGTTGTATTCTGTCATAAACTGTTCTGAGTTGTTTTTTTCTTCAGTTATCATGGTCTCTGTCTGTCCTTCATTCGTACTTGTCAACATAAAACCTCGCTTTCTGTTGGAATTTGCCACTGACTGTCCTTGCTTATTTTTGTAGAATTCTGACATCAACAGTCCCTGCTTTTCACTGACTTCTGTCATCAGCTGCCCTTGCCTTTCTTCTTTGAATTCTGTCATTGATTGTCCTTGCTTTTCGTTGGATTCTGTCATTGCCTGTCCTTGCTTTCCGTTGGATTCTGTCATTGCCTGTCCTTGCTTTTCGTTGGATTCTGTCATTGCCTGTCCTTGC